>RJWT010018481.1:0-18839 GCA_004365215.1 Cuniculus paca
TTCAGTTGACATCACTTCAGACATTTCAGGTGTGCAACTCCCAATCTCTTCCATGTTTACTTCTCCTGGACTTGTGCTGCTTAGGTTGGATGCCAGAGATTGCCTTTTCCTTTTTCATCTTGACATATTCCTTGGTTCTTCCATACACATGGGTAGTGGGGTCCCAGGCATTTCTGACATTGATGACAATTTCTCTGAAGCAAGACTATTTGGTTTTTCTGGACATTGCTGGCTACAGCTATGTGATGGTGGATGCCCATGCTTCTGGACTGAGCTGGGTACTGGCCTACAAAGGCCCTTGGAGTTTGCACGGGAGCAGAGCCAGCCAGGGCCTGGGGACCTAAGCTGGCTAGGAACCTACGTGATGTTCTCTAGCACACACATGAGAGCAGGACTCAGTCCAAGCAACTTCTGTGGGTCCACACTCAGCCTGGAGCTTCTGGAAGAAGCTGGCAGCAGCCCTGGCCCTGGGCTTATCCTGCCTGACTCCAAAATGACTCCCAGCCAATTGCTCTCTCCCACATGAGGACTGTGTCCTCTGTACTCACTGCCAACCAGCACAGACCTCTGCATTTGCCACTCGCCTCTACTGCTGCACCTCTCTGCAGAGACCTCAGGGGTCACCGGCAGCCACCATGATTGTGCATCCACAGGCTCCCACAGCTCCTCTCTCAGGGTGAGTCTGGCTCCAGGCTGACATGCTGCCAACTGCCACCTTGTTCTTTGTTTAAGTTTTTCCTTTTACTCTGTGGGCTTCAATTCACATTTTGGATTCTTCCTGAGTCCAGGGGACCCACCTTCCTTCTTGTCCTCCCCACGATGCTATATTCCAGCATCTGAACTGTTTCTTTCAGTCTGTTTACTCTGCTTCTTACTGTTCTGCCATCTTCTTGGAAGTCCCCTCATTTTCTTTAAAATAGCTGTCTATACCATCTCACACACACAAAAAAAATCAAACAAAACAAAGCAGATCAAACCAATCAAAATAAAAGAATGAAAGCATTACTTGACTTCAAAATGACAACAGGAAATCAACAATGGCTACCATAATGTCTCTTGTTTTCTTCAAAATAGTTGTCCATGCCTTCACACACAATAAAATCAAAAGAAAATAGAATATAACCAATCAAACAAAAGAATGAAATCATTATAGGACTTCAAAACAAGACAATAGGAAATCAACAATGGCTACCATAATGTATCTTGTTTTCTTCAAAATAGCTGTCCATATCATCACACATAATGAAGTGAAACAATAGAAAACAGAATAAAACCAATCAAAACCAAGAATGAAAGCATTACAGGACTTCAAAACAAGATAACAGGAAATGAACAATGGCTACTTTAATGTCTCATTTTCTTTAAAACAGTCATCCATATTATCACACATAATAAAAGCACATAAAACACAACAGAATAAAACCTATCAAAACAAAAGAGTAAAATCATTATAGGAGTTCAAAACAAGATGATAGGAAATCAAGAATGGCTACCATAATGTCTCATTTTCTTCAAAATAACTGTCCATAGCATCACAAATAATAAAATCAAACAAAACAAACCAGAATAAAACCAATTAAACAAAAGAATGAAAGCATTGTAGGACTTCAAAACAAGATAATAGGAAATCAACAATGGCTACCATAATACATCCCATTATCTTCAAAATAGTTGCCCATACTATCAGACACAGTAAAATCTAACAAAACAAGACAGAACAAAACCAAACCTAACAAAATTATCAAAACAATACAAGAGTTCAAGACAAGACAATAAGAAATTAACAGTGGTTACCACTTTCCCCTCCTAGATGTTTCTTCCCCTCTCACTTTCATATCCATTGCGCTTTTTGGATACCACTAATTCCTTTGGTTTTTTGTGCTAGGGAGATAACTTGGTGTTCACCCGTATGAGTTCAAATTGTTTTGTGCATGAACACAATCTCCAGTTGCATCCATTTACCTATGAGAATCTCGAGATTATTGTATTTTATAGCTGGATAGCTTTCCATTGTATGAAAATACCATATCTTTCTTATCCATTCTGTGGTTGATGGGCAAGTCACCCTTGCTTTTTTCTGTCCTGTCACGTGGAACAATTGTTTTCTTTCTTTTGATTTTCAGTCTGTGAACTTTCTTTTGAGTTAAATGTGTTTCTTATATACAGTATATTGATGGATCTTGTTTCTTGATCCACTCTCCCTATGCTTCTTTTTATTGCTGAATTGAGGCCACCTACATTAATGGTTACAACTGGCATATACTGATTCATCTCTGCCATGCTATTTTCCTGTTGTTGGCCCCCCACTTTTCCCCTGTGTTCAACTGCCTGCCCTGTTTGGTGATCCCCCTCTGCTGCTGTTCCTGGAACCATGCTCATCTTTATGTCTCTCTAGAATATCCTTCAGCACTCTCTGTGTGGTTGGTTTGGTGGTCATGAATTCCTTCAGTTATTCTTTATCATGGAAGTATCTTATTTTTCAATCAATTTTGAAAGAGCCAGGTGTAGTGGCACATGGCTGTAATCCCAGTACTTGGGAGACTGAGGCATGAGGATTTCTGCAAGTCTGAAGCCAGGCTGGTCTACAGAATGGGTTTAAGTCTAACATGAACTATACAGCAATACCTTTTTTGAAAAACAAACAAACAAACAAACAAACAAACAATGCTCATTATTTTAGAAGTCTTATCAAATGGTTGTTATAATTTATTTGATGATAGATATTGGTAGGGTGTTTCCAGTACTTTTTACTATCAAAAAAGTTGTATAAAATAGGAGTTGTGGTGCACATGTGTAATCCCAGCACTTGGGAGACTGAGGCAGGAGGATTTCTGGGAGTTTGAGGCCACCCTGGGCTACAAAGTGAGTTCAAGGCCAGCCTGAATTGCATAGTGAAACCTTGTCTCAAAAAGATAAAAAAAAAAAGGTTCTACATCCTTATAACTTTATCTTTTGCATTCATTGTTAAATGTAAGGGAAATTTCTATTTGTGGAATAAAAACGCAGATAGTATAAAATTGAAAAATATTAATATTGCTTGGTTTTTCTTATATGAGAAAGCCAAAATATAAATAAAGAGTAAAATAAATGAGAGTTGTTAGGGAATAGGGAGGAATACTTTTTGTAAATGAGGGAGGAGATTATGGAAAGGAGGGAGAGTTGATAAGAGGGAAGAAAGAATAGGATTGAAAGTGTTCAAGATTATATATTTATATTCCCCCTAATGAATGTATTATGCATCACAAATATATGTCAATAAAACACCAAATGAAAAAAAAAAAGAAAATATTTCCATAAATTTATAGTCACATGATGGAATATGAAAATTCTTTTCTTTTCACCTAAACTTGTATTGGTATTAGAAAAGATTTTACTATTTTTCAACCTGATAAATGGAAACTATATGTATATTTATGATATATAATATATATTATATGATATATTATTTATGATATATATATAATTTTATGATATAGATCTCACCTCAGCTGAGGTGAGATTTACATATGTATCATAAAGTTAATTTTTTAATAAAGGAACACATTATTGGTCCACAGTTCATTCATAACATTGCATAATCACCAACTCTTATCTGTGCTAAAGCATTTCATCACCCTCAAAGGATACTACACTCATTCAGCAGTCACTCCTTGCTATTCCTGCACATCCCATCCCACTAGCCAATTATCTGTCTCTGTCTTTATGAAGTTACCTATTATTGATATTTTAAATAAGAAATGATGGCTTTCCTTTTGTATCTGCCTTCTTTGACTCAGCATAGTATTTTTTGAGGTTCATCTACATTGTGTAATGTATCAACACATCATTATTTTTTATGGCTAAGTATTATTCTATTGTGTAGATAGACAGATTGAATAGCCATTATCTGAAATGGTTGGGAACAGAAATATTTTAAGATTTTTCAGATTTTGGGATATGTGCATAGACCTTAACAGTTGTAATATCATTAATCCAAATATTTAAAGTCTAAAACTCTATAAAATACAAAATTTTTTGACAACTGAAATGTGGTTCAAGAAGTTTTAGACTTGGGTTTTGGGACTAGGGTTGCTTATTTATCCATTGATGGGCATTTGCTTTGTTTCCATCTTTTGGCTTTTGAAATAGTGCTGCTTTGAACATATATCTGCAAGTATTGTTTGTTTGATTTCAGTCCTTTTGGATAGGTGCCTAGGATTGGAATTGCAGGTCATATGGTGATTCTGTGTTTAACCTTTTGCAGAACCATCACATTGTTTTCCATTGCTACTATATCATGCCACATTCCCTCCAGCAGTATGCAGGAGTTCCATATTCTTCATATTCTCACTGACACTTGCTTTTTGTTTGTTTGCTACCTTTTTTATGGTAGCCATTTGTCTTGGTCACTTTTCTCTCATTGTTGAGACAAAATACCTGACACCCAAAGTGAAGGAAGGAGAGGTTTATTTCTTCCAGTTATGGAGGTTTTAGTCCATACTCAGCTGGTTCCAAGTCAGGGTGGTGTGGCTGAGGGGGAGCTGTGCATGGCGGCTGCCAATGGCAACAGCAAACCATGTGAAAAAGGGAAAAATATGTCTCCTTTCCGACCTTACATTGTATGTCAGCTCCACACCTGGGTACGTGCAGGACTCACACTGTCAATCCCAGCACCAGAGAATGAATCAATCACAAACACTAGATTCAGCCACTTCCATGACTACATGAGGCTTGGGGGGCCACCTATTAACCATAACACCATTCAAATTGATGTGAAATTGTATCTTATTGTCAGTTTGATTTGCATTTCCCAAATGATTAATACTGTTTGGCATCTTTTCATATGCTTCTCTGCCAAGTGGAAGTGTTTTCTTTTGAATAATATCTTCCAACCTTAAGTAGGTTGTAGTCTAAGAGTTCTTTACCTATTTCAGATGCTAGACTTTAATCAGATTTATAATTCATAAATATTTTCTTTCATTCTGTAGATTTTTTCATTTTCTTAAAAGTACCCTTTGATGTACAAAATTTAAAAGTTTTTTATGAAGTCCAATTTTTTGAGATTTTTGTTGTTTTTGCTCATCTTTTGGAATCATATCTAAAAATCAACTGCCAATCCAAAGTGTGTTAACCAGCTTCCTATTAACCATCACAAAATATCTAAAATAATCAATTTAAACTGAGGAAAGACCTGTTTTGGCTCAGAGTTTTGGAGGTGTATGTCCATGGTTGGACAGACCTGTTACTTCTGAGCCTGTGGTGTGGTCATGATGGGAAGCTCGCAGCAGATCCAGGCTGTTCACTGCATAGGTGGGAGGATAGAGAGAGGAAGAGGATGAGACTTGTGTCTCACAGTCCCCTTCAAGGGCAAATCCTTAATGAGTTAAACCTCCTACTTGACCCTCTCAAAGGTTTCAGTAACTCCTAGTACTAGGTGCCAGTCTTGAGATCAAGCCTTTAGCACATGGGCTTTTGGAAAATATGCCAGATGCAAGCTTCAGGACAAAGTCATGAAGATTCTCCACTATATTTCATTTAAGAGTTTCAGTTTTAGTTCTTATTTTATATCTTATCTACATTGAGCTAATTTTTTTATTTTTATTTTTTAATGCTATAAGGTAGAGATTAGATTTCATTCTTGTACCTGTAGATAACTTGTTGTCTCACCACCATTTATTAGTGTCTGTTCTTTCCCTGTTAAGTGATTTTGACACTCTCCAAAAATCAGTTTACCAAACATGAGTAGATTATGCACTTTACTCCAGCCCACTGGGTCATATGTTTATCTGGTATGTATTGGCTATTTGATTTGCCTTTTCTGTTTGGGGAATGAGATCAATCATATTTCATGCTTTCCTGAAATTTATATTTCCTTTTTGCTATAATCTTCTTATTGATAACTTTTCCTATATTTAACTGGGCTATTGGATTTTTTCTTGATTTTTGTGTGTTATATGAATAATAGGAATCAGCCTTTTATCATATTCAATGGAAATATTTCTTTAATTTTTACCTATTTGCTTTTAACTCTTTATGGTACTTTTAATGAGTAGACTTAATTTGTGAGATCATTGTGTTATATTAACTTTTTCATTTTGGGTTGTGTGTATTGTCTTTCCCATGTAAATATATGAATAAATTTCTGCTAGAATTTTTACAGCTTGATTTCTTCCTTAAAGGTAACATTTTTTATTGTAAACGTGAAACATTCTTGTCTAATAAAAATTTTTAAATATATGTATACAAAAAGTTAATTATTCTCCCTTTTTATCATTCCCTTCTATTTTTGGTGAAGTACTTCTATTTAATTCCCTGATTGATAATTTTCCACGTATGATATATGCTAAGATAGACACACATAATCCTAAGACTTTTGAATTTTAGGGTTAATGTTTGTCTGGGTATTTGAGGCCCTTTGAAATAGAAACCTGATATATGTATTGAAACATGTAGTATAAGATTTACTAAGTTTGACAACTTAGTCTATTCTAAAAAGATGTTTTTTGAACAGTGAACTACTTTAAAAATTAATCTGTAGGTTCTCCTGTAGAACTCAAATGAATGGTTTAACCTAATTTCTTATTATCTTATTATTCCAATCCCACACAGGGAACTTACATCACTAGCTTGTTTATAATTAAGACTATCTTTAAAAGTGATTGTCTTTTATGACATCATGCTTTTTACCCTGTTTTCTTTAAGATACATATTAGAATTATTTTGATGTCTAGAAGTATTTTTCCTATTTTCAAAATTGTTCAGATTGAATTTGTCAATTAGCTTTCATTGGAGACTAATTTGAAACTTGCATATTTTTATGTTGAAAGAACAACAACAAAAAATCTACAAAACTTTGAGTTGAAGTTACAGAGAGTTTGTACTGGAAAGGTTAATTTATTATTAATTGATATCTAAATGGTTCTGTTCTTGTCATTCTGAGTTATGAATTATTTGTATTTAATTTTTAATATAGCTCATCCCAACTCAAAGATCAAAGAACATACTGCTGCCACCAAGAACTATAGGTAGAAATGACTAGAATAAGATATTTGAGAAAAGTTTTTCAGTTCATGCTGACTACAGACATGATGTAAGCTAAATACAGTTCCTAATCTTCTTCATGTCGAATCAGGATATTTAGGGCTTAAAACTCTCAGTAATTATTATCAGATTCGACCCATGCAAATTACTATCAGTGTGCTGCTCCCCATGAGGTCCAGGTTTACTCTACCTTGCAAACATTGTAACTGAAAATGTTTAGAATTTTAGATTGTACATGTGCATGTGTATATGTATGTGCTTTAATTCTGCTCTTCATTATCTCATCTTCACAACAGTGTTTATTTTATATACTAATTTTCATTCATCTTCTTTTTATTCATTTGCTCTTCCTTTTATTTGACATTTAGTCAAACTGTTCCTCTTCCAATACCCACACCCTTATCCTTGAATATATTTGTTTAAACACACAGTGAAACCCTAATTGCAATTGCATTATAAAGCAGTGTGTTGTAAGGACAGACTCAGGATACCAGAGCAAAACTATAATTCATGAGCTATATAAAATAATGCCAAAAGCTAGTTGGCGATTAGCAATGAAAAGTGTGGTGATATATAACACAGATAGTATAATTTTACAAAGAGGAAAATAATGTCTTTGTTTACTGTTTTACCATTTTTAATAGTTTCAAAGAGGTAAGACTGAGTTTCACAAATGTTTCCTCTTCTACTTTCTGATGAAGATACTAATAATACTGATATAATAAAAAAAGACACGCATCTGGAGAGGATAAAGAGAAGAATTCAAAAATATCCTGAACAGATTGAATCATCAACCACTAAATGATCCAAGGGTTGACTGAATGCATTTCTTAACTAGACACATTTATGTGTTGTTGAGTTTCTAGGAATTGGAAACAGTTGATTTTATGTGTACTTACATTTTAATAATTTTGATAGATAGGTAAATAGTTTCCATAGGTTTATCATTTGTACTTCCAGAGTGATGTGAAATTCATTTTTAGAAGAAAACATTGACAGGGATGGTAAAATGGTTCAAAGTATGTATGAAGAGATTACTGGTCAGTAGTACTTACAGTGACTAGATTTCAGCTGGCTCTGTTTTGATTTGCCTCTGTGAATTAGGATTTTCTTAAATTCAAGAACCCTTGTTCTATTTCCTACATGTCAGTGTTACATTTTTGTTCTTTCTTATTTGCCAGTAATTGCTAACATATTGTAAGACAAAGTATGTCAAGTGTGAAATCACCAGATGCATATTTCTAATTCCAATCTCACTGCTAACATTGCAGCCCATTGGAAAAGTCTCTGTAACTTAGAGTCATATTCAAAACAGGATTTGAGGCCATTTGTTGTTATAAATACAGTTTTATTGGAAAATGGATTTTAAAAGGGAAGGGGGAAATTCACTCCAATTTAAAATTTATGAATTAAATGAGTTTTAGAATCTATACATTCAACCAGAAGCCAGAAATATTTATAAGGCTTACTTTTTTTTATGTTCCATTTTTTTCCCCCCTGCTACAAGCAAGAGCTAAGACTTTGCAAAGCTAAGAATATATCACAGGAGGCATTTATGTCTTTCCTGGCACCACCAATTGTATGATTGAATGAAAGATGTTAGGTGTTAAAACATGCTGGAGTTTCTCTTGTTATACAAATTGTGGGTTCATCTTTCCTGCTTTTCTTATTTTTAAGCCAGCGTTCTTGTCTTGCTATAAAATGCCAACACTTAAAATAGGTGGAGGGACTGAGATTACTGGTCTTCACAGACCTGGTGGGATTGTTGCTGTGTTTTGGAGCTGGTTATTTAAAGCAGATATGAGTGGCCTTCCTTCTGTGACAATTGAGGATATTCACCATCTGTGTCGCTGCCTGTATACTACAGCATGAAATAAATGGCCATGGGAAGGAAAGCTAAATTACACAGGGAGGTAGCTCGTTAGCAAAGTTGCAACCACCAAGCACCAAAATGCAAAACAGGGGACTGTTCTCCAGTGTGTTTGTGGTCTGGCAAGAAACTTCTTTTACAATTTGCATCAGAAGTTTCCTAGTATAAACAGGTTGGAATTTCTGTTTACTGACACACTTTTGAAATTCATTAATAGAGAATATTAGTACTAAATACTGTACAGTGTAATTTTTATAATCACAAATATATATCTGCATAATATAGATATCTATGTTTAACATGTTTTCTTTACATTGATCCTGTTTTTCCGCTAAGCTTTATTGGGTGTAATTAATGGCCACTGTTAAAAGGATCCAGATACTTCATTTTACTTATTTTTATTAATGTGATTAATTGTATATATTAATGAGTGTTAGTGTGATATTTCCACACAGTATGAAGATGATTTAATTTTGCTATTTTGTCAACTTTTATGTCATAGCTTTCTAGATTCATGCTTTATCATTTTTCTTTTTGGTACTGGGGATCGAATTCACGACCTTGCGCTTGCCAAGCAGGCAATTATGCCTCTGAGCTAAATCCCCGCCTCGTTTTTCTTTTTTAAAGCTGATTAAATGTGTAATGAAGTTGATTGGCAAAAGTCTAGGCATTTTTAAGCCGTGCTCCCTGCAAAGTGTGCCTTTTTGTAATTCTGTATTCCAAGGTGATGGAGATAATTAAGATGCCCTATTTTCTACTTTGCTGAAATTTCTTTTCTTTTCTTTTCTTTTTATTTTGAAAAGAATACAACCTAACAAAATAAAACAGAGTAGAGTCAATCACAACAAAACAATGAACATGGTACATGACTTCTAAACAGTGTAAAAAGCAATCGATAATGGCTACCATAATGCCTCTTGTTATCTGCAGTATAACTGCCCATATCATCAGTGATGAATAAAATCAAGCAACACAGAGCAAAATAAAACCATTAAAAAAAACCAAAAACAAATGAAAACAAGCAAAGCAGAACAATGTAAGCAATACAGAACTTCAAGATACTAGTAAAACAGCAGAGGCTACCATAATGCTTCTTGTTATCTTCAGAATAGTTGCCTATACCTTCAGACATACTACAATCAAACAGCACAGAATAGAGTAAAATCAATCAAAACAAAACAATGAAAGCAATACAGGGTTTCTAAACAAGATAATTGGACATCCTTGATGGCTGCAATTATATACTTTGTTATCTTCAAAATAGCTGTCCATAAAATCAAGTATAATAAAATCAAACAAATCAGAATAAACAAAACTAATCAGAACTATGAAGACAATATGAGTTTTAAATCATGATAATAGATTAACAGTGGCCCCTTCCTTCCCTTTTTAGGTAATTCCTCCCCTTTGACTTTCCCAATATGTATTGTGCATTTTGGATCCCACTAACTCCTTTAGATTGTTATACTAGGGAGACAACACAAAATTCACCCATGTGACTCTGAACCATTTCATCCATGAGCGTGATCTCAAGTTGCTTCTATCCACCTACAAGAGCCTTGAGATTATCTTCCTTTATAGCTGAGTAGATTTCCACCACATAAAATCCCATGTCTTTCTTATCCATTCTGCAATTAATGGGCAGGCTACCCCTACTTTTTTTCTGGCTCCCTGTCATATAGGGCATTGTTCTCTCTCCTTTGACTTTCAGTCTATGAATTTTCTTTCTAGGTAATGTGTTTCTTATATAGAGCATATTGATGGGTCCCGTCTCCTGTTTCACTCTGCTTGTGTTTCTTTATGTTGGTGCCTTGAGGCCCTCTTGCACTGCATTGTCTCTGCCATGCTATTTTCCTGCCATTGGCTCCCTAGTTTTCCTCTCCACTCAACTGACTGGTCCCACTTGCTAGTCCCCCACTAAAGTTGTTCCTGAGACTGTGGTCCTTTTTCTCTCTCTCTAGAATGTCCTTTAGTATTCTTTGTAGGTTTGGTTTGTTGGTCATGAATTCCTTGAGTTGTTCTTTGTCATGGAAGTGTCTTGTTTCTTCATTAATTTTGAAAGAAAGTTTTGCAGGGTACATCAGTCTGGGTTGGAAGTTGTTTTCTTTCAGAACTTGCAATACTTCACGCCGCCTCTTCTTGACCTAATGGTTTGTGTTTAGAAGTCTGCAGTGATTCTGATGGGTTTTCCTTTATAGGTGATCTGTTTCTTTTCTCTAACAGCTTTTAATATTCTGTTCTTGGGTTGAATTTTTGGGATCTTGATTATTCTATGTCTGGGTGTAGATTTGTTTTGGTTATGGCTAGCTGGAGTTCTATATGCCTCACTTATTTGAATGTTACTTTCTTTTTCTATGCTTGGGAAGTTCTCAGAAATTATTTCTGTAAATAGGGTCCTGATGTCATTTGTGTTGACCCCTGCTTTTTCACTCACATTTTTAATTCTTAAGTTATGCTTCTTTAAGTTGTCTAGCAGCCATGGAATTGTTACTTCCTGAGTCCTTGTTATTTTTAAGAGATCTTTTCTTTTGCGATTACAAACTGCAAACCTGTCTTCAAGGTTTGAAAGTCTGTCTTCAGTTTCTTTCCAGTGGTTTTGCCAGCATTCAATGGAGTTTTTAATTTCCTGGATATCTCTTTGAATCTGTTTCATGCATTCTAAATCTCTTTTATATTTTTCATTCATGGTTTGCCGTATTTTCCTATGCTCCTCTATTTTTTTTTATCTGTGTCTTCTTTAGAGGTGCTGAGTATTTCTTTTATTATGTTTTTCATTTCTTCTTTTAGCTGGGGTAGAATTTCTCTTCTAATTTTTCTTATAGCTTCATGAAGTTGTTTCTTCACTTCACTTGACATCCCTTCAGTCATTTCAAGTGTGCGATTCTTGATTTCCTCCATGTTTACCTCTTGTGGACTTGTGCTGCTTGGGTTGGATGCCAGAGATTGCCCTCTCCCTCTTCATCTTGGCATATTCCTGATTTCTTCCACACACCTGGGTAGTGTGGTCCCAGGCACCATGGCACTGGCCACAACTTCTCCAAAGTGAGTGTTCAGGTTTTCTGGCCAGTGCTGGCTACAGACATCCAAAGGTGGGCGCCCATGCCTCTGCAGTGAGCTGGATACTGACCCACCCAGGGTTTGCATGGAAGCAGAACTGGCCTGGGCCAGCAAATCTAAGCTGTTTAGGAAACTATGCAATGTTGTGTGGAACGCGCACAGGAGCGGAACTTGGTCCAAACAGCTTCTGCCAGTCTGCCTACAACCTGGAGCTGCCAGACAACTGTTTGGTTTTTCTGGCCAGTGCAGACTATGAGTATCTGATGGTGGGCACCCGTGCGTCTCCCCTGAGCTGGGTACCAGCCCACAAGGGTCCCCAGCATTTGCATGGATGTGTAACTGGCTAGGGCCTGTGAATCTAAGCTGGTCAAGAACCTAGGCAGTGTTGTCTGGAATGCACAGGGGAACTTGGTCCAAGCAACTTCAGCAAGTCCACCCACAACCTGGCAGCAGACCTGGCCCTGGGTGTATCCTGCCTGACTCCAAAATGACTCCTGGCCAATCATTCTCTCCCATTGGGGGATTTAATCCCCTGTACTCACCACCAGGCAGCGCATATCTCCATGTTCGCCACTCTCTTCCACCCCTGTGCCTCTCAGCCTCTAGGGTCAACCGCAACTGTGACTGTGACCACAACAGCCACTGCACATCTCCAGGCTCAGCAGCTCTTCTCACAGGGTGAGTCCAGCTCCAGGCTAAAGCACTGCCAGCCACCACCTTCTTCTTCATTTAATTTCTTCTTTTTATTCTCTCTGTGGGTTTCAATGCATATTTTAGATTCTTCCTGGCTCCAGGGGACCCACTTCCTTCCTTCTTATCCTCTCCATGATGTTGTATTCCAGCATCTGAACTGTTTTTCTCAAAGACTATTTACTCTGGTGCTTACTGTTCCACCATCTTTGACATTCTCCTTCACTGAAATTTCTATCCAGGGGAATATTTGGTTATCTTGGACAAAGTCTTACAATGTTTCACTGTGAAAGGAGCTAAGAGAACAGTTACTGTTAATAATATTAAAGCAGTTTAACATAAAATGTTTTTAATTTTAAAATCACTTCTAAAACAAAAACTGTAAATTAGGTTAATTTGATGAAACTTGTTTTAGTGATTAAAGGACAGACTTTGGCATCAGACTACCATGATGGATTTTAATCTACATTTCTTTATTGTTTATTTGGCTATGTGTTCTTGCCTTAGTTTGACTGTCTAAGCTTTAGTTTTTGCATCATAGAATGAAATTAATAATACACATACCAGTGAATGTCTATGTAATTCAAATAAGATTATAACTAGGAAGTGTTCAATATAATATAACACTTGATGTGTTGTAAATCTTGAATATATGGCTGTTAAAGCCACTAGTATTAAATTATTCAAACACATACTGGCTGGGGAGAAGCAGCAAAGAAGCTGTGCAGCCTCCCTTTGTGCCAGTGCAGGCCCTACCAGCCAGGGAGAAGCAACAAGGAAGCCGTGAAACCTCCCTGTGTGCTGAAACACACCCCATCAGCCAGGGGTCTTCTCCACCTCCTTCCCCCTCCTCAAGCAACTGGATGCAACATAGGCTGAACTGATAATAACTGAAGTAGCCTGACATTTATGTTGTTTGATTGACTTTGCAGGCATGTGGCCAAGAGTCTGGGTAACTATTTAGAGGATAGCAACATGTAATATAGTAATGATTGTGGATTTCCCATTGTCCTATTATTGTTTTATTTTGTTACATTTTACTATTCTCTTTTACTAACTTTAAAATAAATAAATTATTCAAACACATTTTCTGTTTTAATTTCTATCATGTAGCTTATCTATAAATTTTTGGGAAAAAGTTGTAATTCATACAATTGCCCCCTGCGTATTTTGTGTAGTAATACTACTGAAAATGTCTGAGTCAGTATATAAGTGTAATATATTTCAGTTTATGTTCAAATATTTGGGCAGTATTTTGGATTCTATGTAGCTCTGGAAATTCTCATAGTAATCTTATATGTATTTTTTGTTCTGATAAATATTTTTCAATTTGAGACACTTCCCTCAGGATAGTGCACTTTTAATGAAAAACACGTAGAACTGATTTGGGGAAAATTGAATAGCAATTTTGTAATTATAAACATGTTGACAGCTTAATTAAATTTGGAAAGGAAAAAAGTTACATTGAACTGAAATGCCATTTCAAATAAGATACAAAATTCCTTGACAAATTTTGTACCTTAAAAGTTGTCTTTATGCCTACAAATTTGCCTTTGTGTACTTTTATGGTTTTTTAAAATTTGTGTAGAAATTCTGCATTGTTTTTTATTTATTTATTTTTTTATTTTAAAGAGAATAGAACAAAACAAAACAAAACAAAACAGAACAAAACAAAGCAAAAGAAAACAGAATAGAGTCATACAGTCAAAACAGAACACTGCAAGCTACCCAGGTTTTCAAAACATAACAACAGGAGATTAACAATGGTTACCCTAGTGTCTCTTGCTTTCTTCACAATGGTTGTTTATACATTTACAGACAATAAACTCAAATGCAACAAAATAATGCAAAACCAGATAAAACAAAAGAGCATTACAGGCCTTCAAGTCGGACAACAAGAAACCAGGAATGGTTAATGTAGTGTCTCATTTTTGAAAAGAGCTGTTCCTATCTTCTCACATATTGCCTTCAAATAGTAGGAAAGGGACTTAAACCAATCAAATCAAAGAATAAAAGCACCATTGGATTTCAGGACAATTTCTCCATATTTATCAGGAATTTTGTATCTTATTGAGTCTTTCAGTTTCTTACACTAGGGAGACAATGTGGTGTTTACACATGTGTGTTTGGTTTATTTCACTTATGAGTATGCTCTCACATTGCATCCATTTACCTATAAAAGCCTCAATGTGATCATTTTCTATAGCTGAATGGTACTCCATTGTATAAAAGTACCACATCTTCTTTATCCATTCCTCAACTGATGGGCATTTGGGTTGTTTCCAAGATTTGGTCTGCATTGTTTTGTAAAAGAGACAATAGTTCCCAGTGTTAAGACTGTGAAGTTTATCAGACGAGCCATTTAGTGTTGGATGTTTAGAGTCTTGCACTAGAGTTTAGTGTAAATACATATGTGACAATATGGAAACATTAAAACAATTTTCAAAGGAGAGTAACCTTTAAAAACCTATTAAAATTGGAAGTTTTAAGTTTTAAGAGAAGGAACATTAATAATAAGTTATTGATATACATACAACTTTTTATGTGTTGGGAGCTATAACTATTTTCTAACTCCAAATTCAAATGACATTTTTAATGCACAAGATAGTATGCAGCCATTATAGCATCTATTTTAAGAGTAGATTTAAAAAATCTGTACCAACCACATAATCTAGATAAGTCAGTCATTCAAATGAAGCTAGAATAATTTTTTTTCTTTAATGGACTGAAACACTATTAAAAATATAATAGAGACATATGAGAAGTAATTTCCTATTTAGATTTGATGCTATAAATCTCCTATAATTAAAATTTAGGTGTAGAAATGTAGTGATGAATACATTTGCCTGTTTCATAAATCACATATTTAGGATATGAGATTGGGAGACAGCCTTCATTTTTGCTTAATACCTTTCTGATAGGTATGCTTGATGGGATGATTAAAATCAAGGATTTGGGGAGCAGTCCATTAAGATTATTGAGGAGTGGCCAGGGGTGATAGAAAGTTTCTAGAATAGATAATTGGTAGCAGGATGGATTTTTGGGGAGTCTGGTGAACATCTAGATAAGACATGTTTATTGGAGTACCACCCCACTTCCAGCATCCCTGCTGACCAACTTTGCACCTTCAGATTCCACCTTCTGGTCATGACCACTCAGAAACTCCATGGCTGTGGAGTTTCCCCACTAGACTTGTTGTCTAGTGCTGGGATTGGTGGAGTGAGTTCTGCACCCGCCCAGGGGTGGAGTCGACATGTAATGTAAGGTCAAGAAAGAGGTGTGTTTTTCCTCTTTTTGTGCAGTTTGCTCTTGCCCCCTCAACACTGGGCATCAAAGGCACTGACCAACTGAACAACTGAGGCCAGTGCCCAGGAGAGGAGGTAAACTTGAGAGTGTTGATAGCTCCAAGGAGAAATAACAGACCTAGCCCACATGACTAGCCCCAAGAGAAGCACACAGAGAAAATAATAACTTTCTGAATTCTAAGACTGCTGATCCTAGAAGGAAAGCACTAATTCCCAAACATACAGGAGTTTGTTCAAATTGACTCAGTCATTTTTCTTGTTGCCCCCTGCCCCCTTCAGTTTTTTCTTTCATTGGTTTTTTCTTTTTTTAAGACAATACAACCAAACAAAATAAAACAGAATTGAGTCAATCACAACAAAACAGTGAACAAGGTACATGATTTCTGTTATGGTTTTTATCTAGGTGACCCCCCCCAAGCCTCATGTAGTCATGGAAGCACCTAAATCTAGCATTTGTGATTGACTTGTTATCTAGTGCTGGGATTGGTGGGGTGAGTTCTGCACCCGCCCAGGGGTGGAGTCGACATGTAATGTAAGGTCAAGAAAGAGGTGTGTTTTTCCTCTTTTCGTGCAGTTTGCTCTTGCCACTTGCAGCTGCCATGAATGGCTGCCCCCTCAGCTATTCCACCCTGCCTTGGAACCAGCTAAGAACGGACTGAAACACCCAAACTGTAAGAATTAAAACATTGTGAGTTTGGTTGGAAAGCTATGGACTGTAAACCATAGCTGAAACCTCCACTGCTGAGAAGGAACAGAGAAATAAAAAAGATGACCTGGTGGCATCCTGGGAAGCAGTGGGTCTCCACCATTTGCAGCCTCAAAGCTACAAAAGTAAAAGACTTTGCCTGGGGCAGAAAGCTGCAGAGTGCCACATTCCAGAATGGCGATAGAGGCCACATGAGGTTCCAGAATGCTGGTGACATAGAAAATCTGTTCCTTGCAATCAGGTTCAGAGTACCCAGCAATACAGGCCCTGGACCCCTACAGCAAAGAAAGAGAAAAGCCTGGCTACTGCTCCAGCTGGCAGCAGATGTTGGCAGCATCCACATGGTGCTGGCTTTAGGCGCATGAAGTATGTACATGTTCTGAGGATAAAAAGTCCTCCAGTCTGATTTCAGAGGGCCTGGGAGGGCAGGCAGTGCACCCCTAGGAGGGCAGTATGTGAAACTGTGCAGTGGAAAACTCACAAGTTTGGAAAAGCCAGGAGCGTGGATCATCTAAGGAAATCTGCAAAGATTGAGCAGAGTGGGCCTAGAAGAGAAGCTATGGGAACTAAAACCTCTAAAAGTGCCATGGGGGTGGAGCCACACAAGCCCTTTGGAGCTCACAATTTGCTACACATTGCTTCAGATGCTGGACACACAGCTATAGGGCATAACATTTGCCCTGCTGGATTTTGGACTTACTTTGGTTCCAATGCTTTGTATTCCATTTGTAACTTTTGGAATGGTAATGTATATCTTGTGCCATTGCATGTTGGAAATCTTTAACTTTGTTTTCATTTGTGCAGGGTCTTGTAGCTAAGAGTTTGCCTTAGATCTTGGAGGACACTTGGGACTTGGACTTTTTAGCAATGTTGAAACTGTTAGGATTTGGCCACTCTTGGTGATAGACTAAATGTCTTTTGTAGAAGGGATGTACTTGAGTCTTTTGTGGGTCAGGGGTGGAATGTTATGGTTTTTATCTAGGTGACCCCCCCAAGCCTCATGTAGTCATGGAAGCAGCTGAATCTAGCGTTTGTGATTGACTCGTTGTCTAGTGCTGGGATTGGCAGTGTAAGTTCTGCACCCACCCAGGGGTGGAGTCAACATACAATGCAAGATCTGGAAAGAGGCATGTTTTCCCTTCTTTTTGTGAAGTTTGCTTGCAGCCGCCATGAATGGCTACCCCCTCAGCTACGTCACCCTGCCTTGGAACGAGGTAAGAATGAACTCAAACCCCCAAAACTGTAAAATAAACCTCTCCTTCCTTCACTTTGGGTATCAGGTATTTGTCTGAACAATGAGAGAAAAGTAACCAAAACAACTTCTAAACAGAGTAAAAGGGAATCACTAACAGCTATCATAATGCCTCTTCTTATCTTCAATATAACTGTGAAAACCATCAGAGATAAATAAAATCAAACAAAATAGAAAAGAATAAAATGAGTAACAAAACAAAACAAAACAATGAAAGTAATACAGAACTTCACGATACTAGTAAAACAGCAGTGGATACCATAGTGCTTCTTGTTACCTCAGAATAGTTGCCTACACCTTCAGACAGAATACAATCAGACAACACAGAATAGAAGAAAATCAATAAAAACAAAACAATGATGATGCTGGGGCTGGGAGGAGCCAATCGAGGATCCAACTAGCCAGGCTTCCTGGTAAGCCATGCAGATTGTGCAGGACCCAGGAAGACAAAGAAAAGCCAGAAACTCCCAAGGGTCAGCCATGCTAGGACCGGGAGGAGCCGATCAAGGATCCAACTAGCCAGCCTTCCTGGTAAGCCGTGCAGATCGTGCAGGATCCAGGAACAAGGAAAAGCCAGAAACTCCCGAGAATCAGCTATGCTGGGACCAGGAGGAGCCGATCATAGATCCAACTAGCCAGCCTTTCTGATGAGCTGCACAGACTGTGTGGGACCCAGAAGAGAAAAAAGTCAGTGTCTCCTGTAAGCCTACCAGCATGCAGACTGAAAATCACCAAACCCTCTCACCCAATAAGCCACCAGCTGGTTTGGAGGTCAACCTGAGCTAATAGAAATTGAGGTACAAAAAGCACCTGAAGGATTGTATTGTTAGGTTGAATTTACAGGCATGAGGTTGACAGTCTGAGCATGTATAGAAAGGATAACGGTATGCAATATGGTAAATATGGAGTTTTTTTTTCTGTCTTGTTTTTAAAGTCTAA
>RJWT010018482.1:0-18816 GCA_004365215.1 Cuniculus paca
TTTTTCCCATGACACACATATTGTTAATTCAGACTATGCCAATCCTCACATCTTCCCGTCAACTGGCTGATGACAGTTTTCTCCTCTGTTCTGTAGATGAGACAGCTTGTCAGGCAGCGGCTTCCATCTCTGATCGGAGAGCTCAGTTTCAGCTCTCAGCTTCTATTAGCTTCATCTCTAATCCCACCTGGATATTAAAACATCTTCCCTAGCCAGTGAAGTCTATTTCTAGATTTAGTACCTCATAAGCCATTAGTTTCAGTTGCACTTACTACTCTGATCTTGGCTTAACTTTTCATTTCTGGAATCTGGAAATGTCTTTCTTGTTTTCATAGCTACTTAAGATTTGTTCCTATAGAATGCAATATTTTTATATATTTGGACTGTATTGGTATAATGAGACCTATACAAAGCCAACTTGGTATATGAACCAGGAATTCAATTATACTATATAGTCTGCATCATTGTCCGTCCTGCACAACAGATATATTTTATTTTTAAAAATTTCTTTCTGGCATCTTTGCCTTCCAGCCTCAGGCTGGGTCTGATGATGCCTAGACTTCCTCTATAGCTATTATCTTGGGCCTTTGCTGTATGTCCTAGTAGGCGTAGCCAGGGTAGCAGTCAGCATAGTCACTGCCTTGCCATTCTCCTGACAGCAAGGCCTGTTTCATGCGCTGCTGTGGTTTGTCTGTCCCTCTTCCCTTGGGTGCATGAAGAGACAGGCTGCTGGTCCCTTGCTGTACAGGTCATTATTGGTCATTTCCAGAGGCTGTTTCTGAACTTCTGCCTGTCTTTCCCCTTTCTTCTTTTGCTCTCTCTCCATTATGCACATGAGAAAATGCTGAGGTCTTGCAGGTTTCTGGGCAAGTCCTGGGAAAAGGCAGCATAGGCTTCTGCTTGGGGTTCCATGGTCCCCCTTCACTAGCTCAGTCAAAGGAGACAGGAGCAAGATATTCTCTCTGGAGAGCCACAGGACCTATGCTGTCTTCTTCCCTCCTTCTTCTAATCCATCTTTGAAATTTGGGGAAACTTCCTTTAGTATCTAGAGCAAGAGAAACAAACTCTTAGAGCATACATTCTAAATCCATTGCCTGTGCCAGCTCCTTAGCTTTTGAAGCCTGAAGGCTAAGAATGGACTCTTTTGTTCTCTGTGTTCTGCTGTGTCATCCCTTCCTTGAAGCAGGAAGATGGAATGCCCCAGCTGCCTGGGCTGGGGCAAGGTCACAGGGAACAGGGAACAAAGGAGGAGAACCCTGCTGGCATCTGAAAATCACATTAAATCACAAATGCTTATCTGTTTACTATCCCCAGCTAGAACGCCATCACAATTTTGGGGAGGCATTCTATTATTTTCTAGCATTTTATAATCAGTTGATGGATCTATTTGGTATGTTAAGGGGCCAGGGATTTAGCGGCTCAAGAGCCTGCCTGGTAGGTGAGAGGTCATGAGTTCAATCCCCCATACCAAAAAAAAAAAAAAAAGTGTTAACCAAAAATTAGCTCATTAAATAAATTGGCATATGACCTCTGTGATAATAACTTTTTCTTACTCTTGAGTTTCTTAAATTCAAATGAACTGTTTATTCAAGTCAACACGTTCATTCATTATTTATTAAGTACCTAGTAATTATCGCTATTATGCTTTTTGTTGGTGGAAAATCCAAGACAAATCAAACACTCCCTTCTCTCAAGATGCTCTTTTTGTGGTGGGAACACAAACACTCACCCAGTAATTATAAAGAATGTAGTAAGAGCTAGATAGCAGATTGTATAGAAAAGGCAGCAAAGAAGAGACCAGTAACTCCAGGTCTGAAAGTAAGAAACATATTTTCAGAAGTGATGAACCTTGGCTTGGGTCATCAATACGCAAATGGGTGGATGAATAGGTGTTTAAACAGAGAAAGGTGGAGGGGTTCAGGTTGTGGGGTCAAAGAGAAGGCAATCAGGGAGAAGAAACCAGGAAGTCCCATAAAGACAGCTGTAATGTATTTTGACATGGAGAGGTTGTCTGGAGGTGAGAGAAGGGGAGGGAAGGGGCAAATACAACTGGAATGAACTGAACTTTGTGTTTAGCGATATTTCACAGGGAAGAAAAGAGGGAGAAAGTAGATGTGGGGGTTACAGAATGGGGAGGGGGGACAGATATTGAGAGATCAGACCCTTATTCTCATGTGGTATAAACTTTTAAAATAAGATTTGACTATGTCTCACATTTTAATTAGTATTGACAACATTAATTTAGATTAGAATATTAGAGGAGCACTTTAAAAATATATATGTGAAGTTTACTTTGGGGTACCACAGGTAGAGATTTCTACAAGACTACTCAGGAGAGATTTTCTGTCAAGTTGCTGGAAATGCCTTTTGTGAGCATATTTATTCTTTGGCCCTTTTCGGGGGTAGGTTTGGCTGAGAGTGTAAGGACGGGGGTGGGGTGCAGAGGTGGACTAATTACCTCATCATTAACCAAACATCCTGCTGTCACATATTCTGTGCAATAGCTTCCCAATGTTTTAGTTTAACCTTGTCCTTTTTCTAAATTCCTGTGATCAATACACAAGTGAGTACTTTTTATGTGTGCATAATTCTGTAAGTTCTGCAAGTGAAATCACGGCAGGAAGCTAAGAGCTTACCATCTAGTTCATATGTGTACTAAGTCAAACGTATAAATGACTAGAAAACGACTGATATTAAACATGCACTAGAGTATAATAATTTTATTTGACAGGGTAGGATAATAGATTAATAACAAGGTAGCAAACAAGCCTAGAATCTCAAAGGCTGAGCAAAGCAAAAGTTTACTTCTTATGCATGAGGAGTCTGCTATGTGCCCGGCAGATTGTCGAGGACAGCTGTCTCAAGCATGGCGGCTCAGCGTTCTGGGTTGGGCTGGTCACAAGTTACCTCCATGTGGACATGTTTTCATCGTGAACTCTGCAGAGCAAGAGTGCGTTATCAGCTACCATACTGGCAATTAAACACTTCTATTCCAGATGTGAACCTAGTCATTTCTGTTCACATTTCACGGTCCAAACAAGTCATGGGACCGTGACTAACTTCAAGGAGGCAGAAAGTTATCTCCCCATGTGTCAGGATGCAGCCAGGATCAGATATTGGTAAACTGTGATAATGCTCACCAACATGCAGCAAGATAAACGTTACAGAAACATTACAAAGAAAAGGCTGAGGGCATTCCAGAGCAGGAAGCAACCTTAGTGTATCATAAGTAAAAGACAATTCTGTTTTTTTGGTGAGAGTTTGTCCTTTGTGGCTTCTCTTTATTGTGCCAATAGGAAATCCCTGGCTAGGGCTCTAAATTCAATCCTAGCTCCCTGATGGTTGATTTGCTGGACTCTACAAGATTTCTGTGCTTTTCAGTTTTTTTTCTTTTCTTTTCTTTTTCTTCTCTTTCATAAATCTCAGCTATGCAGCCTGGGTAAATAGAGATTTTTGTATAAATTTCTGGTAAGGTCCTAGGAGGACTCATTCTATGTTCTAAGAACTGTTTATTGCTTCTTAAACATATGGGTCCATTTTGCACAAAGGTTTTTGTAGGGGTTAAACCAAATGACTTATTCTCACCAACTAATAATATCTCCATCTTGGAACTTAGATGCCTATTAATTAAAGGCCATCAGGATGCCCTCAGAAATCCAGCATAGGAATAATGCAGTTGATCACATTGACCTTTGATAAGTAAGAGGGAAAAAATGGCCCTAGGGTTTTAGAGAAAGTGAGAACACCACTAAACTACACCACAATGAGCAACCAGGGTTTCCATTCTTTACAAGCCTTCGAGAGAAAGTTCAATGCTTTCCCCCTTTCTTTTGTGTTTATCTCTCATCTACTTGTTAACCACCACTTGGAGTAAAAAGAAAATGAGTGTAATTTGCAAAAAACGAGGGAAGGCATTCTATACTCTTGTTTTAAAGTTAAAGTGATCTAATTATCCCTGAAATGTTTTTTGAGTTTTTTGGGGGGGACATTCATTTCCACGTTTAAAAGGGCAAGGAATCTGTATCAGTATAATTTCTCTGTATTTTTAAAAAGTTGCCTGCATTAAGAACTACGAAGATTCACGTTGTCAACAATGTTAAATTTTAAAGTGAAAATTAGTATTATTTTAATATTTTATGATAATCACCAGTGTTTTCTGATATGATTAAGAAATGCAGAAGGTAATATGCAGGCTTTAGAAGGAATTGAAACTAAGCAAATATAATGCTTAAAAAAAAAAATCCAAGCGCCTCAGGGCGAGTGGTCCCCTCTCCAGGGGGCAGCAGAGACGCCCAGCAGAGGCCCGAGAGAGGCCAAGCTGGTTGGGGCAGTGCCTGCGCCAGGTCAGGATTGCTGCCCCCTGGGGCGAGATGGAGGGGCCGGGGCAGGAAGAAGAGGCGGAGAAGCGGATTCACAGATAAGCCTGAGCCAGCGAGGCTCTTCCCTCGCCGGACGGGAGGCGGGGTGGCTGCCGGGTTAAAGCAGCAGCTTGGAAGGAAGGAAGGAAGGAGTGAGGGAGGGACGGGAACAGTGGGAGGAGGAGCAGCGAGCTGGGCTGCCGCGGCGGCGGGAGGAGTGGCCCCGGCGAGGCCACGTTTTGTTTTTGTTATTTTTCCCCGGAATAGTTCTCGCGGGCTCTTCCCGTGGGCCGAGCGCGCCGCAGCCCGGCAGCCCCGACCTTCCAGGTGACAGCCGGTCACCCTGCTAGGAGTCAGCTCCGCCCCGAGTGCCCCTCCCGCCCACAGCCCCAGTCCCCGCCCAGCCTCAGTGCCTGCCCGAGGCGAGGCGGCGGCCGCAGCGGGCTGCAGCGCTCTGGCGGGCGGAGGCGGCGGGGACCCTCGGCCGGCGCTCGGTGCCGGCGGCCGCGGCGGAGGAAGGGGGAGCGCGAGCGCGAGCGCGGAGGACGCCCGTGTAGCCCGCCCGCCCGCACGCACGTCCGCTGCTGGGCACTCGCCCCGCCGCCGGCAGCGCGAACCCCTGACCCGCCCGGGGCAGCGCTGCCCGGCGCAGGGCCGCTGACGCGCGGGGTCTCGTCGCGCCGAGGCGGCAGTTGGCACAGTTTCGGCGGCGCCCGCAGAGGGTGCGTGGGGGGCGCGGCGCGCCTGGCCGGCCAGCACGGTGCCCCGGAGAGGCGCGCTATGGAGCCGCCCAGCTGCATTCAGGACGAGCCCTTCCCGCACCCCCTGGAGCCCGAGTCGGGCGCCCCAGCGCAGCCTGGGCTCGGGAAGCCGGGCGACAGGAGGTTCCGGCTGTGCTACGTGGGAGGGTCCTGCCTGGACCGCAGGACCACGCTGCCCATGCTGCCCTGGCTCATGGCCGAGATCCGCCGGCGCAGCCAGAAGCCCGAGGCGGGCGGCTGCGGGGCGCCGGCAGCGCGCGAGGTCCTCCTGGTGCTCAGCGCGCCCTTCCTGCGCTGCGTCCCCGCGCCAGGGGCCGGGGGCACGGGAGGCGCTGGCCCCGCGGCCACGCAGCCCAACCCGGCCGTGTTCATCTTCGAGCACAAGGCTCAGCACATCTCGCGCTTCATCCACAACAGCCAGGACCTCACCTACTTTGCCTACCTGATCAAAGCGCAGCCCGACGACCCCGAGTCGCAGATGGCCTGCCACGTTTTCCGCGCCACAGACCCCAACCAGGCAAGTCGCGGGCGCCGGGGGGCGGGCCGGCCGTGAGGCTGCGAGAGCAAGGCGGAGGGGACAAGGACCCCACGCGAGGGACCGGCTCGGGCTGGGCTGCGGGCGCGCGCTCCACGTGGCGCGCTCCAGTGCCGCGCTCGCGGGCTTCTCGGGACGCAGGCGTGGGAGAGGAGGGTTTTGGCGGCCGGGCGAGCGGCGGGAGCCGACGGCCTGCGGACGCAGGGCCCGCGAAGAGGGAGGCGGGCCGGGACTGGGCAGGAGGTGGCGCGCCCGGGGAGGACCGCGAGAAGCGCGCGTCCCGGAGGGTCGCGGTGTCTGGGCTGGCACTAGAGCTGTCTTGCCGAGAATGCAGGAGAGGGTGGGCCTCCTGGAGGCCCCTCTTTAGTTCTCGGGTCGAGTCCTGCGCCTTCACCCGTTTGACTGGTGGCGTCAGTGTCACCGCAGCACCTGCAGATACCCGGCCCGGGAGCGATTTCCGAGCGGGGCTTAGGGAAGTCACCAGGCATTGACAGATGGTCAGAAAGCACAGTTCTGCGTCTGGGTGTAGAGTGGGAAGGAACCTTCCTGTTTGCAGTTGTTTACACTCAAGTTGGAGATGAACTCAGTACATAGTATTTGGGTGACTTAAAAATCAGTGTAGAAGAGACTGCGACTGTCATTTAAAAGTGTTTTTTCTTTTCCATTTTCATTCCCCGTATTTAGTCAGAGTTTACTAAATCTAAGTGTTCTGTTACTAAACGGGAACTTTTACTTCCTTATAAACAGGCAGAGCCTTAACAGCAAGAGGAAAAACTACCACAGTGATTGTACCTTTGAAAACAGTTTTTTTGTTTTTGTTTTAAATGGGTAAATACTCTTTTAAACAATATCAAAGCACGTAAAAATGCTGCTTTAGAAATGGTTATTCAGTGTTCGCAAAGTACCTTAGGTTCTTTGAAAAAATACTGTTAGGGTTATCTAAATATAAATAAAGTTTCAAGTTGCACCATGTGACATTGTGGAAGTCCTTTTGGTAGCTGGGAAATTAATAGTCGGATAAAAAAATGCTCTAAATAAGGTTTTAACTTTTTCTTGTTTTATAATTCTAGTGTCTATAACTGCAACACTTTCTGTTTGACCAGTGGTTTTTCACAAAAAGCCTGTCGTGGAATTGAAGAAAAATTCTTTACTTTCCATTTCACCAGTTACTTTGTAAAACAAATGCTATTAATCAAAAGTCCCTACATGAAAGGAGCAATTTTGATTTGTGATAAAAATTTTTGGCAAATCCTTTATTACGAATTATTTTAAAGTCATAACCATGATTCAGTCATTTCATTTTATGCTTCTTTGCCTGAAGCTTCTTAGCTTTCACATATTAAGGATTTGGAAAGTTCCTGAAAGTTTGCACTGTCTTTATTATAGTAAAATATTCTAGCTCTGGCAGTAAGGAGGAATAAATTCCATTTCTCCAGGATTGGGGTTATTTCTTCAGATGCGATGCACACATTTTTGCTACTATTATTGCTGATCATGGCATCCTGTGTTCTCAATAGTGGTTGTTGAGTCCCTCCTGTCATTTAATGATGGTTGATCACAAGCAGCCTTTAAAAAAAACCTCAACTAGGCCTTTCAGTGTTGGAGGTGAACGTGATACTACCTCACAAACAACACGTGTGGGCTCAGTTTTTCCTTTTCGTCCAGTGGGAGTACTGGAAGCCATATGGCTTTCAATAGAAGAAAATGAAAACCAAATTTCCTGCTCATTGTCAAGGCTCTGATAAGTTCTTGATTCCTGTTGACTCTGAATGAGAGACTCTCTGGCAGATGATGGTTAATGTATGTGAAGGGCCAAATGTGGTCTCCCGAGGGATTATCTTCAGCCATTAAGTGGAGGTTACAAACGCAAATGTCCAGGAGGAGGATTGGATGAGGGCTGTGGAGGACTGGATAGTGGGTGTCCTTTCTCTGGAGCTGCTCAGCTCCAGCTGGAAATTACAGGAGTGAATAGAAGTTCAGTATTGCACGAACTTCTGGCTTCCCAAGAGAAAGTGGAAATCTGAATTTTTATGACTTCACATTCAAACATTAACTTAAACATTTAAGAATCATCTCTGGGCCAAAGACTCTTCAGCTGAGCAACATCCCTAGCCCTTTATTATTTTTTATTTCGAGACGGTCTCTTGAGTCGCTCAGGGCAGCATCCAACTTTCCATTCTCCTGCCCCACGCTCCCAAGTAGTTGGGATCATAGGAAGAGGACCATAACTTCTGGCTGGCATCAGTTTTTCAAGAATTGACAAACACTCCACAAGTGCTAATTCTGCAGACAGACACATGGGAAGGATGAATTGAACACATTTTTTTTTGTCTTTGATGAGTAAGCTTCATACAGACTAGGCTCTGGGGACCCTTCAAATCAGAAGGAAGAAGACCTGCTGTTTGCTTTTTCCTGAGTTCTTCATTTGAAGTGCAGCCTTATTAGGTTGGACTTAAAATCACTGTTAAGAGAGTCTCCTCATTTTTGCATTCATTGAACAAAGTATGGAACGTATCCTGGTGAGTGCCTGCAGACTTCTCCCAGTCGGCATGCCTCTTCTTTGCCTGTCATCCCTGTTCCTTTTCTGCAGTGGGCCTCTCTGTAGGATGACCCAGGAATTTATCAGTCCTTTGACAATTTTTATTGTGAAAGAGGTTCCACTAATAATTATATGAGCATAACAAGTTATGAACTTGGGCTATTCAAGAAAAACCAGTAGGTAAGTTTCATTGTAGCTAAATCACAAAGTTGATAGTGGCACAAGGTGGCACATGCTTGTCCCAGCTACTCCAGAGGCTGAGGCAGGAGGATGATAGAGTTTAAGGCTAGCCAGGGAACACAGTGAGACTCCATTTAAAAAACAGAAAAGCTGGGCCTGGTGGTGCACGCCTGTAATCCCAGCACTCAGGAGGCTGAGGCAGGAGGATCATTGCAAGTTTGAGACCAGCCTGGGCTACAAAGTGAGCTCAAGGCCAGTCTGAAAGGCATAGTGAGACCCTGTCTCAAAAAGGCAAGGGCTGGAGATTTAGCTCAGGGGCCTAAGCACCTACCTGGCAAGTGCAAGGTCATGAGTTTGATCCCTGGTGCCACAAAAAACAAAAACGCAGTTTCCTTTCATGCTGAGCCACTGAGTTGGAGAATTGTGATTTCTAATAGAAAATGATAATGTTTTACAGAGTATCTACTCAAATGTCTTTTTTAAAAGTGAATAAAACAGTAAAATAAATCAATGTGAACAAAATTGGTTTTCAAAAACAGGACAGTAGCAAATCAACACTAGTTACTATATTGTACATTCTTATCCTCTAAATAGTTTCTCAGACTACCAGATATAGGCATGCAAAGTTAATCAAGCAATATAAGCACTAAGTTGTTTCTTTACTTCCATTGCTATCATTTCAGAAATTTCAGGTGTGTGACTTCTAATTTCTTTTGTGTCGATGTCTCCTGAACTTGTTCTGGGTGGGCTGGAGGTCTGAGATTATACCTCGCTTCTTTGTCTTGCCATTTTCCTGTGTTCCTCAGAATCAGCTAGTTGCTGAGTCCCGGGTGCTTCCTGCAGTGGCTGCCCATCCTGTGGTGCAGGGGATTGGGCCAGGCACCTGGGTTCCTCCAATTTGAGATTCCCAGGGTGGTGGAGAGGTGCAGTGTGGTGACTCACCAGTGCTCCCCTGATGGTGATGGGGGTGGAGGGTGGGTCTATGGTGGTGGGCTCACTGGGGGGGAGGAGAAGAGGGAAGGGCCCAGTCCTGATGGTGGAGTCTCAAGTTTTTTTTTTTTTGAGGGTAGATGTCCTTGTGACCACAGAGCTGGGATGTAACTCATTGAATATGTCAACTAAGAATGTCATTCTCACATTACTTTATGATTCTAGTGGTGTTTATCTATGTTACACTGTGGTTTGAGTGGCTCTTTAGAGCATTTCTTTAAGAATGAACCATTACTGTAGTCTTGCTGGGTGATGGTACTGTTTTTCTTTTCCTAGACATTTACATTTTATCCTCACAGTCGCTGTGTGATGTACCAGTATCTCTCCCATCTTACAGATGAGAAAACTGAGGTATAGAAAGGTCAAATTATTTCCCCAAGGTCACAAGACTTGTTATGAATAGAAGCAGATTGCTATCAAGGCACATTCTAAAGCCTGTTATCTGCTATGGTAAAATGCAGTTGTTGAAATTAGTTTTTTAGTTGTCAGTGTTATAAACTTCTATGCTGTCACTTTTTCCTACTCATTAAAAATCTATGCAATTAATTATACTTACTCAATTTGTAAAATAATTAATGCTGAATACGTGCTTGGATATAGTTCTGCCTGTATGTACTCTCTCCACTTCCATGCTGGGATTGAACCCAGAGGATTGAACATACTAACTAGGCACAAGCTACACCCTTGCCCCAGTACATACTATTTAAGAAATTTGAAAATTTTTCTTTTAAGAGAAATCATGGTTTCTAACATGCAGTTGAGTATTACTTTCCCATAAAGAAGGATAAACTCGAGACTTTTGGGGTAAATGGATACACCTTGCGAACATAAAAAAAGAAGTAAATTGGACACACATGCTTAAATATCACATTGTTTTTCTTGTGTGAGAAACCCAAAGGGTAAATAAGGAGAAAATGGAGAACAAATACTGGGAAATAGGAAGAAAATGTTCAAATTGGAAAGGGAATAAGAGAGTGACAGAGGAAGGGAAGGAAGGAAATAGGGATTAAAGAAAAGAATTGAAGGTTTAAAGAATTGAAGGAAAAAAAGGGTTGAAGGGAGGGGAGGGGAATGGAAAAAAATGAAAAATTAAGATTATGTACCAGTACAAATTCCCTGTAATGAATGTGATGACTGTGTATGTCAAAAATAGGCCAATAGATGTTAATACAAGTTCAAAACCCATAAAAATAGGAATATACATTTTTCCTTTAAGAGATGGGGTCTCTCTGTTGCTAAGGCCAATCGGGAACTGTCTCAGCCTTTCAAGAAGCTGGGACTACAGGCTGGCTGTAATTTGTTAAAAAAGTAAAAAGTCTTTGTGATATTAAGATGGTAAAGTAGAACACTGGTATTTCTGTTACTTAGTGTCTTTAGGAATAGCACAGAAATAAGCCATCTGTCTATTTGTAACCTTTTATTCAATTTAGAATATAAAATCATTAGGATATGTTATTTAAGAACAAGTACAATAAGGCATTTGAACTTATGTTTTGAATTATAAAGTAGAATATATAAATACTCATATAAAGTATTACAAAGTATAAATGATAAATTAAACTATATTACAACATACCAAATAAACATCATATAAAGTCTAAAAGTAATGAATCTTAGCTTCATTGTAAAACACGTATAACAAAGCAAGAAGCATTGACCCCAAGTCATGCTACTTTAGTCACCCAGGGGTGGGGGTGGGATAAAGAAGAACAGTGGGGGCTGTAAAATGTGGATGTGATAGATTAATCCAGGGGACCTGATGGGCTGCAGCATGGTCTTGTGAGTTCAAATAGTAAAAAGTGCCTCATTTTTTTTTTTTTCACAGAGTCCTTAGTAGTATCAACTTGTTGAACTGGGCTGTAGTTACCTTTTTGAAAAATAGCATCTTTCGTCACACTGAACTCAGGTGGTTAGTATAAATGTTATGGGTTTTAGACTTGGGTCATGGTTATTTTATAAATTGGTTTTGATGTTAGAGTTGTTTAAAAGCTAGAGTAATAAGCATGTGAAATTTGTATTAAGATTTTTGCACAATGTTTAACAGTAAAATAAGTTAGTATCTGAGTTTACTATTACATGGTCCTGAACAACATATACACTCAGAAAGCTCTGGGTTTATACTTTTAGATGTTATTTAATACATTTTTAACATCTCTGGTCATGTGACAGAAAAGGGGCGAAATATGAGATTAAGATTTTGGGTGATTTAATTTTATATAATCTTGACATAAGTTTGCACAACCCCACCAAAAGAAGATGAGCGTTATTATTATTTCTGAAGTTACTGATCTCTTTCAAGTTTCATTTCTTGGAAGATGATGGGGTTGGAAAAAGGATCTCCGAGTAATGGAATCTTCCTGGTTAAAAATAGAAGCCTAAATTTGCTGCTGTAGCTCTTTTATTTTATGGATCCCCTTAACCAGTGGAATAGTCTTCACTTCTAACTTTTATGAATTTTCATGTGAATTTATAACATTAGAATTTCTCAAAGTTAGGATTGTGGAGCCTTCATTACTATCAATATAACATAATTTGGAAGTAATAATAAACTACTCAAGCAGTCTGAGATTCTAGGTCAAACAGCCCTTCTAATTGAGTGCATTTGGTAATCTTTTGTATCTCTTTCTACATCTCAAATTGGATCTTCTTGAAATTTTTCAGAGTAGGGTTATATTAACTGGACAAATACTTTACAGATTAGACCTTTTACAGACCTAATTTTCAATAGCAATATTAAAACAATATGAAAAGAGTGGTGCTGTATTCTCTTTGTGGATAGCTCTTTGCTTTAACTTCCACCATAGATTCTAAACTTTCCAGTGGCCAAATTATTCTGTCAAAATAATGACAACATTTGATAAATTTGGTCTCTGTTCGCATAATAAAGTATATTATTAGTTATAGCAGTAGAGACTATCAACTTATAGTTAATATACCATTAAGGATCTAGAAATTGTCATATAATCTTTCTATTGGAATTTAGATTTTATATATATACATATATATACATGGATTTTTTTTAATAAGTAGTATATGAATATGACAAATTATGTCCTTATTATATGAGAAAAATGGAAAGTTCTTTGGAGTAAAGGATATATAAAAATAATATTGCATGGTGCTTGCCCATAATTGCTGCATTGGGGAGACTGAGGCAGGAGGACTGTGGTGAGTTTGAGGCCAGCCTGGGCTACATAGGGAAACCCTGTCTCAAAAAAGAAAAAAAAAAAAATCCAAGAAAAACCAAAAAAGGGACCGGGGATATAGCTCAGTGGCACAAGTACCTGTCTGACAAGCATAAGGTCCTGAGTTTGATTCCTGGTACCAAAACAAAACAAAACAAAAAAAGAAAAACAAAAAACCCAAAACCCTTCAGTTTCTAAGTTATTCTCATCTAAGCCCACTTAACAGATTGTTGTTTCTCTTTGCTTGATACGCTACAATTAGCCAGGCCTCCCCCACTCTAGTACTGGGCATTGAACCCAGAGCCATACACTGAGCTATATCCCCAACCTGTTTTTGTATTTCATTTTGAGACAGGGTCTCACTAAGTTGCTAAATTAGTTGCCTAGGCTGGTCTTGGATTTTTGATCTGCCTCCCTCAGCCTCTTAGATTACAGGCAAGTGACCCACTCCAACCCAACATCTGATTTTTTCTTTAGGAACTATATCCTAAACTTCTAGGAGCCAGGTTCATAGTAAAAATAGATACATAGTAATAACTAATCACTTTTTATTTACTTATTTTCTAAACCAGAGAATCTCAGTTGCAGCCCAGAAGGTTTGTTACAGTACTGATTCCCCCCCCCTCCCAGTTTCTGTTCAGTGGGTCTGGGGTGAGGTCCAGAATTTGCATTGCTAACATTCTCCAGGTGATATGTGGTGCTGGTGTGGGGACATGCTTTGACACAATACTGTTGAGACCATGGGTTTGTAAATACAGGCGTTAGCATAGGCTGACTCATTTGTTCCCATACTTTTGTGCTACAGTGGCACTCTTGAGTATTCATGACAGAGACCCAGTGACCTCAAACCTAAAATCTTTTATCATCAGACCCTTTACAGAAAAAGTTTGCAAATCCCTGCTCTTAGAGGATCTTGTGAAAAACAAAACAAAACAAAACAAAACAAAACAAAACAAAAAAACAAGTGTTTTAACCCCCATATTACAGATGAGAAAACTAAACAATTTTCCTAAGACCTAAACCAGTAAGTAGTAAATCTGATAATGCAGATCCTTTACATGTTTTGTTGTTGTTGTTTTTTGAGACTGGCTCTCACAATGTAGCTGAGGTCAGCCTCAAACTTGGGATCCTCCTGCCTCAGCCACCTTAGCTCTGGGATTACTGACATTTACCACCATGTCCAGCTATCCATGCATGTTCTAAAACCATCTTGATAAATTTTTATTAACTCCCACACTTACTACTGTAGCCCAGCTGTCTCCTTTGAGCTCTAACTTTTTTCAGTATCTTTATGCTTACAGATCTGCACTTGAATACGGAGTTGCTGATGTGGGTAACCCAGGAATTGTATTTGAGTTCTACTTTGACTTCTGTGTGTCAGCCCTTTAGGCCAGTCATCTGTCTCCACACGTTATGTTATTTTATTCTTTTAAAGTACTAGGGATTCAACCCAGGACTAGGTACTAGGGATTCAACCCAGGACTAAAGTACTAGGGATTCAACTCTTTGCTCAGAGTTGAATCCCGGCCTCTTTATTGTTTTAATTTTGGGACAGGGTCTCACTGACCCTGTGCAACTAAACTGCCCAAGTTGGGTTTGAACTTGTGATCCTCTTGCCTCAGCCTCCCAGAATGTTGGGAATGTAGGTATGCACCACCCCAATCCGACTTCAAAACTTATTTTTATTTATGCGTACGTCTCGTTGTCCCCACTGCCACAGCCTGGATCTAACCACTGTTCTCTCTTGTCCAGCCTGCTGCACTGCTTCTTCACTCTGGCCTCTCCTCTGATCTTGCCTCCCATTGATCCCTTCTTCCGTGGAGTGGCACACAAACCAGATCAGGCTCCTTTTGCCCTCAGAAAATGAGCAGATTCTTTATCATGTGATTTTGAATAATTGAGGCCCTATTTCTCTCCCCAGTCTCTTCATAGACTGTCAGTCTCTTGGGTGCTGCATGTGTCAGTCATACAAGTCTTCACTCCCATCCTAAACAAGCTCAGCCCTTAGATCACCTCAGAGCCTTTGCATGTGTGCTCACCATTTTTTGCTAGCTTTGCATTTCTCCCCAGACTACAGTTTTTGGCTTACATTGCAAATATCACTTCCTCAGACCAGCTTCCACATACTATCTATCTGAAGTAAGTAGATATCCCAGATTTTCACTTCTATGTCAGCATTGTTTTCCTTTTATATCATCCTTTGACACTTACACATCAAATTTTGGGGGAGGATACTGTCACCAGCTCTGGAATATAAGCTCCATGGTGGGAGAACCTTTGGTCTGTTGATGCTTGCATGCCCACGATCTATAATAGAGTTGATTCCAGCCTGTGGACATTAAGGGGACTAAGAATTGGACTTTGCCCTCGGGAATTTAAGTCTAGTGGCAAGGGCATGTGTATATTCCTGTGTTTGTTGCCTTTAGTTATCACTGTCTTTAAGAAATGTTGATTAGATTCTTTTTGCACAGTATTTTTTCTAGTAGAGGTTTATAAATTTAGAGATACCACATTGCTTGTATTATTAATGCAATTAATAATATACTTATAAAGCAGGTACTATTAATATGTAATTTGTGTAGGTACTAAAATACTTTATAGACTAATTTGAGAAGAGCTTTTTTTCTCACTCCAAATCAAAATATTAAGTTTATTAGGTTGTCCACTTAAGAATGAGTGTCTCCCTGGCTAATAAGAATTGAGGAGATTGGAAGTTAGCCAGTTTTATGACTAAATCCTAGAATAGTTGGATTACTTTTCAGTTTCAGTTTACTTCAGTTATTTAGACTTCTGGTGGAAACATGATCACTTTGGAAGGATATTCAGTTACATAGTGCCTGAGAACGACTTCTGTTTTATTGCCAAATCCAAAACAAACTATTTTCTTAGGTCCTGAGTTTTAATTCCTATCCTAACAAATAGGCAAGGCAGGATTTTTTATTTTATTTTTTAAATTGAAGAGGGAAATGAATGGAGAGGAGGTCCACTTGAGTGAGGTTCTACTTGGATGAGGCCAGATATGGGAAAGATAGCACTATGGTTGACGTCCACAGCAAACTATTGGCCAAGAATAAGAGATAGAATTTGTATTCTGGTTTTCTTCATTTAATAAAATAGTATACCCTTATAACAGAATAATCTCTGCCCTTGCATTTATTTTATCTAATGCTTGTAATAAGAACATTTGCAGACCATTTATATTTTCACTCATCTCTGGGGCACGGAGGAAGTGACAAGTAAGGGGGGATTAATGCTCTGCAGTATTCATGGGTTAAGGTTTTATTTACTTTAAAGAAAAAAACTACATGAGGAAAGATGACCATGTTTTTCTAGGAAAAACTAAAAGTGCCACAGTCATTTGTAAGGTAGGAGAACTTTTCCTTCTGTGTTTACCTCTGAGTAATGCTCACCTCTTCATTCCATCAAAGTTGTGTCCCGTGCAAGCGGTAGGAGAGATTTGCTCCATTGATGGGACACCGTGTGTTATAAATGTGCTTCTTCGTTTTGTCATTATTCTTCATATGATTGAAATAATCTTTGAAAACCTGATTTCCATCTACTGATGAAAATGTAGATATTGCTGAAGGTGCATTGTTCAAAACAGCAAATATAGCTACTTTTTAAAAGACTGGTAAAATAGTTTCATAACATACTTGCCTGTTTACTAAATTTTTTTTCTCTTCTAGAGTAAATAAACTCTCAAGTTATTTCTGTAGAGGAACAAGCTGCAATTACATATTGAATGTGAGGGTTGATATATGTTGGCACTGGATTGGAGTCATAAAACATTACTTTGTTTATTTAGGAACAAGTTTTTGTGCATGTGGTTGTACTGATTATACATTTAGATTTGTATTTGCTAAGAGTTTTCTTTAGAGGCCAGAATTGATACTGGATGTTGACTATGAGTACTGACAAACGTATGCCCTGTCATTTTATTTTTAGCTGACTACAGTTTTCAGATGATATATTTTTAAGACCATACAGCCACCATCAAAGAAAATTACAGTGGGTGCTTTCCATATACTTAGGTCCCCATCCAAGTGGACGCTTTGAAGTGATTGGCTTATTAAAAAACTGTTAATTTAAAAATTTTGTTAGTTGTGCATGGTGGTGCACACCTATAATCCCAGCATTTTGAGAGGCTGAAGCAGAAGGACTGAAAGTTTGAGCATGTGCAACATAGTGACTTAATGAGACTGCCTCAGAATAAAAAAGAGGCTGGGGATACAGCTTAGTGTGAAGGCCCGGGGTTCAATTTTCCAGTCTCCAGTATCTCCCCCTCCCAGCCATTCTTTCTTTGTTAAATTTCTTTTTTTTTTTAATTTTTAATTTTAAAGATAATAAAACCAAGCAAAATAAAACAGAATAAAGCCATTCAAAACAAACCAGGGTAAGTGACACAGGACTTCAAAACAATAGGAAATCAACAATGGTTACCGTAATGCCTCTTGTCTTCAAAATACCTGCAGATACCCTCAAACATAGTAACAATCTAACAAAACAAAACAGAATAGAACCAGTAAAAATGAAACAGTGAATACAATAAAGGATTTTAAGACAAGATAATAGTAAATACAAAATGGCTACTGTAAAATATCTTGTTATTTTTGAGATAGCTGCCCATGCCATTGGATATAATAAAATCAAACAAAATAAAACTCAGTTCAACAAAACAATGAAAATGGTACAGGACTTCAAAACAAGATAATAGTGAATTAACAACGGCCACCGCCTTCAGAAAGAGATCCCTCAGAGATGCTACATTGTACATAGATGATCAGACTACTGGCTTTAGACCTGTAGTCAGTGAAACATTAAACACTACAAGCATTAAACTGTATTTTACCTCAATAGCCATCATCATAGCCTGTGTTTCCCCGAATCAGCCAGTTGCTTACGGCAGAGGGTGGTGGTGGTGGTTGGCTCTTGTTTCCTAGCCTGTGCGCCAGAAAGGACTGGCATCTGGCTCTTCTCAGCAGCCTGTGCATGGCACCAATTTGCAGGGAGGGCTTGCTTCTTGGTGACATCTTGTTCTCTTCCCCCATGATCCATGAATGGCACTGACTCAGGGAAAAAGGCTGGTGTCTGGCTGTCCCCCCAGCAGCCTGGGCATGGTGCCAATTCACAGGGAGGGCTTGATTCTTGGTGACTTCTTGTTCTCTTCCTCTTTGTTAAATTTCTTTGCTATCTGATACTGCTCAAAGCTTCATAACTGTATAAATGTTCAGTTTTTGGTTCTTGCTTTCAGTGAACAAATCATTCCAACGCAGATAAGTACAAGAAAAGTCTATCATTAGCTGCATCACTCTGTTTTGAACATACTCACAATGATCTGTCTCAAATGAGTGAATTGGTCAACTTGAGTTTTCATTTGCTATATGGTGGCATTGCAAAGGGGAGGAGATCACTTATAGCTGACTAAGCAGGTGTGACTAGGGGAAATAGAGATAATAGACTACTGATTAGAGAAACCACATTGGACTCAGAATACTGAAATGCTGGACCCCACTCTTCCATAATCAGTCCTGTAACATGGACAATCAGTTGATTTTTTAAGTTGTTCCTTTATTACCATATTCATTTATTCGCTTATTCCTTAAACCAGTTGTTCATTTGTTCAGAATGCCTGGTACTATGTTAGACACTGATATGGAGCTAAAATAAATGTACTGTCTGCTTTGTGAATCTTTAGTTTTGTTGGTGAGATAAAACTAAGTCCTTTTGTGGAGATAGCAGTGAAGGATGACTCCCAGGTTTGCTGATTTTTTTTTTCACTGTTGGATAGATTTGGAACTGTTTACAGTTATGAAAAAGCTTAGTTAGACTTCCAGGAAGATAGCGGAACAGTAAGCAGCAGAGTAAACAGACTCTGAAAGAAACAGTTCAGATACTGGAATATAGCATCATGGGGAGGATAAGAAGGAAGGAAGTGGGTCCCCTGGACCCAGGAAGAATCTAAAATGTGAATTGAAGCCCACAGAGAGAAAAAGAAAAACTTAAATGAAGAAAAAGGTGGTAGCTGGTGGCGCCTTAGCCTGGAGCCAGACTCACCCTGTGAGAAAAGCTGTGGGAGCCTGGGGACACAGGGTGGTGGTGGTAGTTGCTGGTGACCCCAGAGGTCTCTTCAGAGGAGCACAGTGGTGGAAGAGAGTGGTGGATTCAGAGGTCTGCGCTGGATGGTGGTGAGTGAAGAAGACTCAGTCCTCCTGCGGGAGACAGCAATTGATTGGGAGCCATTTTGGAGTTGTGCAGGATAAGCCTGGGG
>RJWT010018483.1:0-18840 GCA_004365215.1 Cuniculus paca
CACCCTCACCACCATGCTCACACAGTTACATGCTTGCTCTCACATCCACACTCACTCACTCACAGAATCACTTACTCTCAGCAAACCCCTGCACTGCAGAACTGGTGTCTCTAAAGAAAGCACCTTGTGCTTTTATTCTTTGATTTGATTGGTTTAAGTCCCTTTCCTACTATTTGATTGCAATATGTGAGAAGATAGGAACAGCTCTTTTGAAAAATGGGACACTATGGTAGCCATTGCTGGTTTCTTGTTGTCCAACTTGAAGGCCTGTAGTGCTCTTTTGTTTTATCTGGTTTTATATTACTTTGTTTTGTTTGAGTTTATTGTCTGTAAATGTAGGAACAACCATTTTGAAGAAAGCAAGAGACACTAGGGTAACCATTGTTAAACTCCTGTTGTTATGTTTTGAAAACCTGTATACCTTGCAGTGTTCTGTTCTGAAATGCTGTATTATGTTTGACTCTATTCTGTTTTGTTTTGCTTTGCTTTGTTTTGTTTTGTTTTGTTCTATTCTCTTTAAAATAATAAAAAAAAAAGAAAGAAAGAAAGAAAGAAAGAAAGCAAGCAAGCAAGCACCTTGTAGAGTAGTTTGTCTCCAAAATGGGAAAAATCACGGTAGTCTAATAATAGCTACCATGGGGGCAGGGGAGGCACCGTGCCAAACCGTTAGTGTGTGTCATCTCATTTATTCCTTTCAATAAATGTCAACATAGTTATCACTGTTGTGTCTATTACAAGTAAGAAAACTGAGGCTCAGAAATGCCAAGCAACTTGCCCAAAGTCTAGAACCTAGGAGAATCTATGTAGAACTGAGATTGGTACTTGGGCTTATTTTCTCTAAACCTCAAGTTTGTAACCACTGTCCCGTCCTGTCTCCCTCAACCTAAGCTTACTGTCTCTTCCCTGGATCAGTCAGAGAGTTCAGTTTGCAACTGGAAACATCCGAGTACCCCAAACAGAGAAGTCTCAGCTGCTTGAGATCTTCCTTCCTGTCCATGGCCCATCCACTCTGGCCCCAGCCACCTTGTGGCAGGTGCTAGCGGACATACCCAGAGGTCAGAACCTGAACCCTAGCCCACTCTTCACTAGCCCTGCTTTCCTTCTTTCTCCAGGGGTGGCCACATATACAGACAAGTTGTTCAAATTCCGCAATAACCGGTGGGAAGACATCCTGAGTGATGAGGTCAACGTGGCCCGTGGTGTAGCCAGCCTCTTTGCAGGACGCTCCGTGGCCTGTGTGGACAGAACGGTGAGTATGGGGGCCTGGAAAGAAGTGGAGGGCACACAGTGATGTAAGAGCCAGGAGAGGTGCTGCCAGGTTGATGTCCCCTCACAGAATGGTGACAAGCCACCACAGTGTCTTATACATAGAGGGTACTAAATGCAAACAACTAAGACTCACAGGATGAGCTACAGTGTGCTTTGCACAGCCTTTCTCCCATGTGGCCCTACCAGTGACCTGTGAGGAAGTGGTCAGGGATGTCAACATTGTGTCCATTGGACACTTGAGGGGACAGAGGCACAGCTTGGAGCAGTGACTTACCTGGAACCCAGAATAGATTGTCGGTATGGCTAGGACATGAAGCAGAATCCTCTAGCTCTAAATCTTGAGCTTATTCATTCATGTTGACATTTAATAAGTACCTCCCACCTCCCGTGTGCCAGACCCTGAGCCCTGGGACCCTCTGTAAATATTTATGGAACACATGGAGGCACAACAGAGGACTCATGGGAACAATAGCAGTTTTCTGAACACACAAGAACTTTAGTTCATCAATGACTCCATCAACAGCCCTGTGTACTGCCAGTGTCCCCACCCAGAGGTGCTAGCCCAGAGTGGATCGAAGTCTGCTCTGGAGGGGCCGGAACAGCTACAGCCATCTTCCCTGTGTTGGGGATAGGGGGTTCCCAGGGTTTGCATCCCACCATGTCCCACTGTGGAGGTAATTTATCCCTTCTGTCACCTGATCCCCTGCCACCTACCTCCGTGGCTTTACAAATAGTCATCACTGCCTCAGGGGCCCAGCTGCTGCCCTGCTCCCATGGGATCATCTCCGGCAGCCATTCTGGGATGGGGCAAGGTGGGGCTCACTTTGGATTGAGATGGCACCAAGGGGATTGGGGATTCAGCGTGAATCTTCACAGCAGGGGCCTCCAGGCCTTGGGAGAAAACAGGTGCCAGGTATAAATATTTATTTCTTAACAAGCTGGTACTGGGAGGAGAAGCCAAGCTGGGCTGTGAAACCACATTTAGCCCTGACCTGAATCTGTGCCACCTGGACTTCTGCCTCATGGGAGGGGACGGGAGGCTCTCTGAAAAGAGTGGGGGGCTGGAGGCATCAGGCCTGGTCATAGCTAGGAGCTTCTTCCCCTCTCTTGGCTACCCACTCCCTAGGTCACCATTAAGCTTCCATACCGGCTCAAGTGGGAAACTTCGAGAACTAGAGGGAGAGGAGTGAAGCTTAACCGTAGAGATGCGCTCTTTGTCCTAACAAGGTCATCTGCACGCACACACATTTAACCACAGGACAAAGACACCATGTGAAATTTGAAGGAAGAAAAAAGCCTGGCACCAGGGCACCATGGGTGGCATTCAGAAGCTGCCTGCCTCCCGCTCAACCCCAGAATCCGGCCTCCCAATCCGCCAGGAACGAGAGAGCCCTACAGACAGTCTGCCACAGAGGAGGAATTGCCTTCCCAGTCCAGCCACCCCCTTGGCAGTTCCTGGAGGCCAGGAACTATGAGGGAGATATGGGGAGAGCGCAGAGCCAGAGGGGAAGCTGGGCAGCAAGACTGAAGTGTAAAATGAAAACACCTCACGTTAGATTGTCCAACTAATCACACACCAAACTCTGTGCCAGGTGTTACAGGCCTCGGCTTATGAGTCCTTATAGTCACCCTATGAGGCAGAGGCTATCATCACCCCACTTCCCAGATACGATAACTAAGGCTTGCAGCAATTAAGCAACTTGACCATGGTCACACAGTAAGTGGTAGGCAGAGTCAGGAATTAAATCCTGCTTGCCTAAAATGAAGCAGATGACTGTTTACCCCTCTGCTAGCCTGCCTCTGGATGACATGATATGACCTAGGTTTCTAACTACAGATTCTATTACACCATTCACCCCACCCTTCCTCTCTTAGCCCCATAGCCCATACCTCAGGCTTTCAGTCTCTCTACCTTATCAGTAGTTCTCAAAGTGTGAAGCCAAGACTGGCGGCATCAGCACCATTAAAAGTGAAAATTCACAGGCCCTGCCCCATGGTGCCTTCCAAACCCACTGAATCTAAAGCTTTGGAGGTGGGGCCCAGCGACCTGGGCTCAGCTTGCCATGCAGGCGATTATGATGCCTGCTGGACCTTGAGAACAGCCCCAGGCAAACACCCCAGCCCCTGTCACCAACAGCGCTCCCCTCTCCCTTCTGCCCCTCATTCGTTCTCTGCCCCAAACCTGGAAGACCCGCCCGTCCTCCATCTTCAGTTCCCTCATCACTCACCTTTCTGGATCTGATTCAAAGCCGATCTCTTACAAGAAGCGTTCCCTGATCGATAATGATTATGCCTCATGTTTATATAGCATTTTTATCTTTTCAAAGACCTTTCACATACGTTGTCTCATTTCATCTTCTCAACAACCCTGCCAGGAAGCAGGGGGAATCTGATCCCATTTAACATGTGCAGAGAGGCAGCCTGCAGACGGTGAGGGATGTGCCTGAGGACACAGAGCCAGTTAGGGGCTGAGCCTGGCCTTGGACAAGGGTAATTAACCTATACCAGTGGTTCCCAACGTGGGGCCCCTAGACCAACAACATCGACTTCTTGGGAACTTGTTAGAAATGCACATTCTTGTGGTCCCCACCTCTGCCCAGCCCTACTGAATCCAAAACTCTCGGGATACGGCCAGCATCTATGCTTTCACAAGATTTCCAAGTGATTCGGATACAGGCTACAGAATAAAAATCAATGCTCCAGAAACATCTTCCCTCCTCCAGAATCATCTTGCCCTTTTAGAATTATTGTGGTCAAGTTCACATGTGAATTTCTGTAATATTCTACAAGTATAACACATATACATTTATCCATTTTATCGCTCCAATAAATGAAGTAAGGAACTAGGTATAACTGAATTTTATAAATCTCCTAATTTCTAGCACAGTGCATTTCAGCCCATTTAGGCTTAATTGCTCATTTGTTGAGGAGCCTGCTAACAGCTGGTGGGGTTAGGAATGGGTCATGTCAGTGCACTTTCCCACTGGGCCCCTTCATTCATTCATCCAATCATTCTACACACGTGTACGAAGCTCTGGCAATGGGTGACAACTTTTCAAAATTCTCTCTTCACCAGTGAGTCATGCTGTAAAGTAATGCATCTCAAACTTTAGTTTTGCCTAGGAGTCTTGCAGATTAAATGCATATTCTGATTGATGAGGTCCAGGGTCAGGCCTGGGACTCTGTATTTCTAACCTCCTCCCTGATGTCACCAAGCCTGCTGCAGGTCTTTTTACTTTAAATAAGAAGATGTAAAGCATAGATTCCCTAGTAAAAGAATAGAGTCCCAGATAACCAAAACAGAAGGGCCAGCTAAGTCTTTAAAGAACAGTTTTATAACCTCCTCCAGCTTCATCCCTTCCTACTTCCCGCCTTGCATTTAACATTCCAGCAACAGTGAACTAACTGCTTGTGCTTTCCCTGTGAGCATCTACTTTTCGTCTCTGCCCAAAAGGTTTTTCCCTTCCACATCACCTGGTTGAGACTCCTGCTGGAAAACCCTTTCTGAAATTCCCACAGTGAGGTACCTCCATCCAGGTTAGGAATATCTCTTCTGTGCCCCCAGGAAATCCTCTACACAGTCTCTGCTGTGCACTGGTATGTTTGTTGATGCTTCTGGGTCCCCCCAGAAACCCTAAGCTCCTTCATTATCACCCACCTGTCTCACACACTCAAGTGGCTCTTGATCAGCTTCCCCAAAGAAAATAGTCCTAAGAAGGTGTAAAGTCAGTGACCAGTGAAGTGGGATAAGGGTTCTCACGATGTCACTGGATAAGATACAGAAGCAAGCAAAGAGGACTAAGAAGAGGGATAACAATGCAATCTTGTTGCCCCAAGCTCAATGACAAGGAGCAATCTAAGCATATAATAAATGTTTAAAAATTTTAAACTTTATTATAGTAAAAGATGCATTACCATTAATCCCTCTCAGAATACTCCCTCTCATTTCAAACACACTTAGTCCATCATTCTTCCTACTTTTTGAATCAGTTCTGGGAGTTCTCTTTCATGAGAATCTTTACAAAGTGTGATTTAAAAAAAAAAAAAGCCCGGCATGGTGGCACATACCTGTAATCCCAGCACTCAAGAGACCGAGGCAGGAGGATCACCGCAAGTTTGAGACCATCCTGAACTCCATAGTGAGTCCAAGGCCAACCTGAACTATGTAGTGAGACCCTGTCTCCAAAAACAAAAAGGGTGATAAAAATTATGGTGAACACTATTGCCAGTGCCATCCAAAGGAAAGGCAGGCTTATGAAAACATTTTTATGTCTTCATCCACCTTATTTATTAGATCTGGCACCCTGCAATTTAAGCCTCTTCCCCAAGGTCAAAATGACCATGAAAGGTAAATGTTTGGAATTGATTCCAGACATGGAGGCAGCTGCAACACACAGCTAAAGATACTCATGAAGGAGAACCTCCAGAACTGCTTCAGAGAGTGACAAGAACCATTAGAGGGTATGTGTGTTTGAAGCAAGGGGGAGTATTTTGAGGGAGATTAATAGCAATGTATCTTTTATTGTAATTTTTTTTAATTTAAACATCCACCAGTTTCTGACCACACCTGATTTTTATTTATGACTTGCCTGTCAAATTAGAATCTAAGCTACTTATCCAGGCCTGGTGGCTCACACCTGTAATCCCAGCACTCAGGAGGCTGAGACAGGAGGATTATTGTGAGTTTGATACCAGCCTGGGCTACAAAGTGAGCTCAAGGCCAGCCTGAATGGCATAGTGAGACCCTGTCTCAGAAAGACAAGGGCTGGGGCTTTAGCTCAGTGGCCTAAGTGCCTGCCTGGCAAGTGCGAGGTTGTGAGTTCGATCCCTGGTGCCACACATACACACACACACACACACACACACACAAAAGAATCTAAACTACTTAAGGACAGGGTCTTTGTCTTCATGTCATTTATCGAAAAGCACCTTTCACATAGTTGAAGCTCAAGAAGTATTTGCTGGAGGGAAGTGATGAAAGGGATGAGAAGAAAGCTAGAAAACTGATTTAGAAATGGTGTGGTTCTCGGGAAGAAGGAGACATCCACTGAAGATGTAACACCATTATAGTAACAGACAGAAAAGAAGCTTTTATCAGCAATGCTTTGGACTACAGAGGAGCATGGCTGCAGCAAAGAGGAGCTGGTGCCCAGGGCTTCTCCTGGATGCAAAGAGAAGAAAAAAATTGAGACAGTAGCAAGGCAGAAGCAATAAAATATTTCTCTCAGGCAATACAGAGAGAAGAGGAGATAGAAGGGAAAGAAGACCCCGGGAAATCTGTGCCTCTCATGCTACCAAAATAGAGAGATGAAGAAGCACAGGGAAGGAAGGAAGAGAGGGAGCCAGCTCAGGAATTTGCTTGTCATCTTGGCTGGAGTGGGCTTGAATGGGAGAGAGAGACTGAGAATAATGGGAATTGGTAGATCAATCAATCAGCAAATATTTATTGAGCAGCTACCCAGGCTGGCAGCTGGAGAGAGCTCAGCTGGAGGGAGGCACATTAGAAAATTGTCTATAAAAAGGTGGTTGTGGGGGAGAGGAAGGGACGTATTCTTCTGGAACAGGATAGAAGGAGAAGCAGGGCTGCTTTGTTGTCCAACTGGAGGGAGTGGGTGTCATTCACAATGCAGCCTTTGAGAAAAGCCCCTGGGGCTGTAGCCAGCACAGCCTGCAAAGCCGTTGGCAGCAGACCTGGAGAAGAAGCTAAGCTACGACCCTGGGTGTAGGATGATTTCTGGGGAAAGCCAGAGTGGCTTAGGATGGGCCTCCTCACTAGTCTCCTTCCCTTCCTCCTCAGGGCTCTGGACGCTACTCGATCTACATTGCCAATTATGCCTACGGTAATGTGGGGCCTGATGCCCTCATTGAAATGGACCCTGAGGCCAGTGACCCCTCTCGGGGCATCCTGGCACTCAGAGATGTGGCTGCTGAGGCTGGGGTCAGCAAATACACAGGTATGCAGAGGGACATGGGGGCCTTGAACAGAGGGGCCAGGACCTTGGGATGGGGTCCAGGGCCCTGAAAAGCAAAAACAAGTCTAATTCATCAGAGGCCACGAGAACAGGGAAGCTTTATTCCATGAGGCTACCCACAAAAGGCTCCTCCGACACCGCTTCAAGGGCCAGTTAGATGTCTGGCGAGTGTTAGCTTGGGAGAGCCGGCAGGGGTATTGGGCAAAGGGGCTTGCTGCAAAGTGGGGTGAGAGCACCACCACATCATTCTTTCCTGGAGCCTGTCTTCCATCTCCTGCTCTGACCCCAGTGATGGGTTCTGTAGGAGAAAACTGACAAATCATAAAAGCTGAGATTTAAAGCATTCTTTATTGCCAAATAGCAGATGAAATTATTTACTTACACACAAGCGGCCACGAATTGAGTGGTAAATCCCTAAGCTTCAGCTGGGTCCCATCTCGGATAACTGAGCTCACAGAATTGTGTCTTTGTTCCAAAACCTCTCCAGCACTTTTTCTCAAGGCCCACTCCCCCTTCCTCTTTCTGGATTGGGGACCTATTGTCAGAATCCCTGAAAGGGAGATCTTTCCAGGGAAGGCTGTTTTTCTAATTCCAGCACAGTTGCTGACTAAACTCTGATAATCTGCCAATAGACTGCTGATGGCAGAGCAATCCAGCTCCTGTTTTGGATGCCAAAAATCAGGAAGCCAGAGCTGCACACAACAACTTTTCACGTGAGCTCCAGTCTCACTCATCTCATACATCATCTTGGGTGTAGAAATTCTTTGGTTAGTTGACCTTTCCCATATATCCCGCCCCCCAACTTGTTCCTAGAGAGACTTCCAAAGCAGCAGCCAACCTGAATCCTCATCCTGGTGGGTGGGAGGATACTTGAGGAGTATTTGGGCCACCCCACCCCCCCGTCTCTAGACACTCAGTTGGTAGCAAAATCTCTAAGTCCTACCCAGAAAATGTTGTCCCTGCAGTTTATTATGCCCTTCTCTAGCCAACTTTCCACCTTGGTGAAAGGCAGAGATTAATGTTGACCTGTCTGACAAAGTTTGTGGGGACAAATGACTAGACAATAAAATAGTTTGCACAGCTCAAGCCCCATCAAAGTGCCTGAGAGCTCCGTGTGCAAATATACCTCAGAAAGGCTGAGTGTCAGTAATAAACCACGTTTCCCTGGGAAAGGAATAAACATGCAGGCGCTTCGGCCTAGATTGGTACAGTCAATTTTTCTGAGTAGCTCCCAGTTCTGTGCACGGGACTGGCTTGGCAATTAAGTGCCTTGATCTTGCAGGAGAAGGGAGGTGGGCTGGGGGGTGTGGAGCACTTGAAAATGATGAGACGGAAGGGAAGCAAGCACTGGGAGAGTACATTATACACAAAATGGACTGATCCTGGCTGTTTGAGCCTGAAAGGGGCATTGCTCATACTGGCTGGGCTGGCACCGCACCCAAGAGAGGGAGGGAATACCAGGCGGAAACAGCCAAGGAGTAGGGTTGGGATGGGAGCACCAGCCAACTGTGCTGGGCTGTGCTGGAAAGACCGGGCAGCCCAAGGAGGCACAGCAGCTTCTGTGGAGGCATGGAGGACGCTGGGGCAGCTGGCATGCCCAGAGGATGCATCAGAGCAGCCCTGCAGACTTCCAGAAGTCATTTGGCCCACAAGAGCCTATTTGGCCCACCTAGTTACTGTTCTGTCTGCCCGCCTTCCTCAGCCCATTCTTCTCCTGCCTGCCAAGCCCCCAACACTACCCTGCAGCACCCCCATCACTTGGCTAATGACACGTGGACATCTGGCTGGAAAACTAGCCCTGAATACCCCCTTGAGACCCAGGAATGGACCCCAAATGTAAGGGTTGCCATGCTGAGCCCAGCCTAATGGCTGAGACTCTGGGCAGGTGGCCAATGCTCAGTGCCAGGCGAGTGCCAGGGGGCCGGCAAAGAGCAAAGCAAGCCCTGGCCAGGTGTGCACTCAGAGAGCTGAGGCCTCCACAGCCAAGCCTCAAGCACCCATCTTCTGAACAGCCTGTGAGATGAGGGGGTACCTTGAGTTTTCCAAAGTAACAAACCAAGGTCCAGAAAAGAGAAGAGTTTCACACAAGGTCACACTGGAGATTGTAGAAAACTAGACATAGGGCCCATCTCCTGAATGCTAACCTGCTATCACCAGCTGGCTTCTCTTTTGACCTCTCTTGAGAATTCCCCTCCAGGCTGGTGAGAGGAAGACCCCACATCCACTGGCAATGCAGCCCCAAGTATGGGCACTCGGGCCCTGAACTGTGGTCCTAGGTGGTAGGACTGACGCAGCTGCTGGCCTGGGGTGCTCCAGGCATCAGAGAGGCTGCAAGGCCATGGTGCTGTCCCCGCATTGGCCATTCGGCTCTGTGGGAGGGGGAGGGAGGCCTCTCCAGACACTATCGATTCTACTAGTGGCCACTGCTGCTCTGCTGGGTCACAGTGCCATCTAGCGGCCACCAAGCCTGCTCTCGAGGGACTCGAGGGCCCCTGAAGTGCTGTGGAGCAAGTGTAGCTGGTGCCCGCTAGGGCAGTAGAAAGACCACTCTCCCAGTGCCCTGACTCCCTAGAACCCCAAGCCCCAATATCGCCAACCGCCCAAGGCCTTTTGGAGCCAGGACAATGCAAGGAGCTGCCCCACGTAGGAATCCTGAGAACTGGGTTCCACCACAGCTGGACCCTGGCACGAAACATGAGGAGAAGGAAGAGAAGAGCCAAGAGTCTTGCACTGGCTCTGTGCCCAGTGACCTTGAGCGCATCTCTCAGCCACTCCGAATGCCCTGAACAAGCTGGCTTGCAGAGCAGCTAAGGAGACAGGGTATGAGCGGGCTGCCATGTGCAGACTCTGCCTCCACCACACCCTCCAGCCGCGGGCAACTCCAACTCTCCCAGCTGCTGCTTTCTCACGCACCCAGAGGGGATGCTGAGGAATGAAAGGAGGGAACATGGGACATGTACAGCAGATACTCATATTCAGGCCCTCTGCTGGGCAGCACTGGGGGTACACAAAGAAAACAGGCGCAGCCCTGTCCTGGAGGCCCCCTGTGTGCTCGGCATGGGCACAGCACGGCATCCTCATCCCTGGAATCCAGCGCTCTAGCCTGCTTCCCACTGGACCCAGCTTCCCCTGGGCCTTCATCCGTCCCCACAAGCCCTGCATTTGGACCTTGCCCTTTGAGGGAGCATCTGCCTGGGCTGCAAGGTGGTGATTAAAGAAGCCTTAAAGAAATTTGGAAAGAAAATGAAGGTGGATTTATGATGCCGGTTGGAGAGTTTTGCTGCTGGCTGGGAGCAGTGTGGAACAAAGCGGAGGGCAGATCTGATTTATAGGAAGTCATTATTGGAGAAGACAGAGAGGCCTAAAGCCCAGCTGGGGCCTGCTGGCGGATCCCCATCAGCGTGACTGAGGGCTGCAGGCCGGGGCCTAGGAGCCTCCCAGGTTCTCAGACAGCAGTGATGGCCTTTCAGCAGAGCACAGCCAGGTCTGATGGCCAGGACCAGGCAAGGCTGGAGGTCCAGGTTCCTCTGCCAGGTCTGTCTGGGGACCACAAAGCCCAGGATACACAGGGACCATTTCCTTGTGCATCAGATGCATTCAGTGATTATCAGGAAAGGATGTCATTTTTCTTTTAAAACACAGATATAGAAGTATAAGTTTTGTATGCAGTGTTCTCAGCTATCACAGAGATTTTAAAGAAACATCAAGCCTGTGGCAGGCCATTCTGCATGCCGATACAAATCCCACCCTGTAGAGAGAGAGGGGACTTCAGCAAAAATATTTGAGAAACAGACTGGAGAGAATAGTTCATGGTCTCAAATGTGACCTGCTGGAGGCTGGCTATGATTCCTTCTTCATGAGCCACCGTTTCCTCACCTAGAAAATGGTGGTAATAGGAGTTGGGGGTTGAGCATATGATGATCAGAGGGCACAGCATTTCAGTTAGATGAGAGGAGTAAGTTCTAGACATCCAGTGTACAACACCGTGACTACAGTTAATGCATTGTATTCTTGCAAACTACCAACAGGATAGATTTTCAGCATTCTCACCACAAAAATCATGCATATGTGAGGTGATGAATATGTTAATTAGCTCAATTTAGCCATTTCACCATATATACATTCTTCAAAATATGTCATTACACTGTAAATATATGCAATTTTTAATTTCTCAGTTAAACACAGAAAGTGGTGGTGACAAAATACATCTTGAGGTGTCATGAGACTGACGTGAGCTGCATGTGTATGATACCAGCACAGGGACCCAGCCGTTGGTACTACAGGGACTCTCCCTGGGACTCTTTTGCCCAGTCGTTTCCTTAAATGGCTTCTTCATGCTCCTCACTGCTGGAAATGAGCATGGGGAGGAGGGGCCCCCTCTTGTACCACCAGGAGGCAAGGTTTGAAAGTCTCCCACCTAGGGAACAACTAATGGAGGCTGTCCATGAACACCTTGCAGAGATGGGCCAGGTAGAACCAGGGGAAAGTGGAAGTAGTCTGACCAGCATCTGTAGAATCACCAAACACCAACACAGACATACTCTTTCAGAACTTTCAGGACATTTAGATGGGAGACACTGATACCATCTTGTCTTTTACCCTCACACCACTTTCTCTAATACGCACCTGCTCATACCCCACTGCCCTTCTACCTCAAATCTCCCAGTGTCTAAACCCTACTCTTTTACAATATCCTGGATGTTCTTGGTAGTCCATGGACCTTGATGTCTACCAGCATCCTATTTCCATCAAGATTTCAGCACATCAGTGCCATGTGTCCAAGGTCCTTGACTGACAGACCTTGCCTCGAAGCCTACATGGGACAGAGTGTGCAGAAAACAGCTCCCAGCACCCTAATCCTGCATCTCTCTGGAGGATGCATGAACTAACAGGTAAAACTGGAAGGAGCTCCGGAGATATTACTCCCCTACCCATTCCACAGAACAGGGACTGAGGCCTGACAGACACACTTTCCAGAGAGAGGCAGGGATCAGGTGAGAACTGAGAGGCCTTTCGTAACAGCATGAACACTGTGCTGCTTTGTCCCTGATCACCAAGACCACAGTTTGGAATAGTTCAGCAGTACACACGCTAGCCCACAATTTTTCCATTCCTCGTCCCTTCACCCACAGCCGGCCTAAGGGCTGATCCACATGCAGTGTGAGAGATAGATCACCTGCCCTTGAATCATACTAGAGTCCGTACTGCTAACGTGTTGGTTCATAGATCTGGAGGGGGTGACGCTCTTGAGGACAACCAAGCCTGCCCTGTGGGGTTGGGCCTAGGAAGCAGATTATCAGGAGAGCTGCAGTGTGGCAGGAGTAAGTGGGGGGATGTTTCTCCTCCCACCCCACCCTCCCACCCAGCAGAAGTGCTTGGAAGGGATAGGAAGGGAGGAGTATTCAAAGCCCAACAGCCTAAAAGGAGGCCTTTGAAGCTTGAAAGTGTTGGGGGAAAAGTGATACCGGTATTATTCACCCAGCAGGTGGGAAATAGTCCCAACTAATGACTATGTGGCACCTGACATTTTCCAAAGCACCTTCCAAAAACCACCTCAATATTTATGACCACCCTGAGAAGGAGCTATTATTCTTACCAGTCTTGTGCCGTAAGTGAGAAGACAGAAACCCAGTAAAGTTAAGTGAAGTGTCCAAGGTCACACACCTCCAACTCAGACTTGCTGATCCCAAGACCTGAGGTCTGACTAACCACCAGTATGGCCTCTCGAGCCTTCCCTGGGGAACTGTTTTTCCCTAAGAGAATGTGCTGTCTTCAAATATAACAGTTAATTGTTATATAGTGGCATCAAATCCCCACTAGGACATCCTTCTCTAAGGCTAAATAAAGATGTCTTACAGCCCCTGAGTGGCTCCATATGGTAAGTCCTAACCTCAGGAGATGGAGGAAAGGGCAGATGTGACAAAGGACAGGGAAGAAGGGAATGGTCCTGGTGGAAGACACTTGCTAGTGCCTTTGTCATTGTAAGCAGAAGCAGAAGTTCAGGCTACAGTTACAGTGGTGGGTTTCACTGGTTTGAAGAGGACTTACATGTCAATCTGGGAGTAGAGTTCCCCTGAGGCCTCAGGAGGCGGGGGTCTATCCCTGCCTCGGACCCCAACTTGGACCCCATCCTAAGACTGCTGGTGCTGGTGCCCAAGAAGCTGGATCCATGACTGTCAACTCACCTGCTTCCCAACTGTGCAGCCAACTTGCCAAAAAGGAGTTGTGGGTAACATCTCTGTTATGGTCTGGTTGCCATGGCAATAAATTGCCACTAATTAGTAGTGTGGTTACCATGGCAATTTTCTAGTAATTACAGGTTACAAATGGTGCAAGGCTTCAACCCAACCCAATTAGTTAATTAGAAAGATTTAGAAATTTGTCCAAAAGGGAAATAACCTGCTTTGTAGAAAATGAAGGGAATGTGTCACAGCTTTGGAACCAAACGGAGAGAGGAAATTGGAAGATGCCAAAGCAGAGAAGGACAGACTTGCATGGTAGCAGGTTCTGGGCCCCATTCAGGATTTCCAGGGGTCTGGAAGAGGCCAGGGACCTCTCGCAGGCACCCATTCATGGGCTGAGGTCTGCAGGACCAGGGCAGGGACAGCTGCCAACAGCCACTTAGCAGCTCCCGTTTTAATGAGCAGAGGTGGCGCTCAAGTTATGGTTCAGAGCCCTTCCTGCTGGCTCTAAAAAGGCCTCTGAAAGCCTTCTCACCCCACTTCGTGTAGGAAAGCAGTGCCATCTTGGAGGACGGTCATCAGTAGCAATGTAGATTTAGCGGTTCCGTTTTCACGAGACTGGGACTCTCCTCGAGAGCTGATTGGATTATCTGGGAGGCATCCCAGAGGTGAAGGCCTAGAGGATGTTAAGAAGGAGTCTAATCATGGAAACAAGAATGGTAATGCCTTTTGTCCCGCCCTGTCCCCCTGGATGCCCCATGACTTCCTCCTGTGGCATCGCTCAGGATGGGAGGAGCCTAAGAGAGCACCTTTCTCGAATTAGCATAGTCACTTTGGGGAAACCTCTGCCCCATCCAGAGGTAGGTGGTGAGGAGCCAGGCTCATCATCACACAGCTCTGCCTAATTTCTCATTTATTTAAAAAAAAAAAAAAGAAGCTGTGGAGTACTCTTAGAACTATTCTTGTTATGCTAGATAGGTTTTTAGAGTAACATATTTCAAATGTTAATGTACACACAGGGGTCTTGTTAGGATGCGGGATCTGACTCCATAGAGCCTGAGAGTCTGTGTTTCCAGCAAGCTCTCAGTGCCACTCCCGCAGCTGGTGCACAGACCTGATTCCTGCTCAGAGGCTCTGTCTACCAAGTCCTTTCATCTCTCTCAGCTCATTTTTTAAATTAACATCTAAAAGTGTATATATTTATCATGCAATGTGTGATGTTTTGATATATGTATACAATGTGGAATGACCAACTTGATCTAATTAACATTTGCATTGTCTCACATACTTACCACTTATTTGCTATGAGGTCACTTAAAGTCTACAGTACTGTCTTAGCAAGTTCAAGTATAGAGTGCATCATTACTAATTCTAGTCACCATGGTATACAGTGGATCTCTTGAACTTACTCCTCCTGTTTAACTTTTGTGCCCTTTAGCCAACATCCTCCCTCCCCTGGCCATGACAACTGCCATTCTACACTCTGCATCCCTGATCCCCGTATGAATGTGATCATGCATATTGTCTTTCTGTGCCGGGCTTATGTCACATAGCGTAATGTCCTCCAGGTTCATCCCTGTTATAAACGACAGGATTTTCTTCTTTGTAAGGCTGAATAATACTTTACTGAGTAAATATGCCACATTTTCCTTATTCATTCATATGTTGTGCAGTATTTAGGTTGATCCCCTAGGTTGGCTGCAGTGAATAATGCTGCAATGAACACGGTAGTGTAGCTGTCTTTTTAACATATTAAGATTTCATTCCCTTTTGCTGGATACACAGTAGTGAAGTTGCTGGATCATGTGGTAGTTCTATTTTTAATTTTTCAAGGAACCTCCGTACTGTTTCCCATAGTGACTATACCAATTTACCTTTCCACCAGCAATGCACAGGTTCCTGTCTCTCCACACCCTGCGGACACTTGTAATCTTTCGTCTTTTTGAAAATCCCCATTCTAACAGGCATAGCTCATCTCATTTGATTCTCTCAAAAACCCCAAAGTAGAAAAGGCGAGTCAGACTGTCTCCATTTTACAGATGAAAAGACTGAAACTTAAAGGGTAACCGAAGCTGCACAGGCTCCCACAGCTCGTCAGAAGCCACGCTGGACTGGAATCCTGGCCTTACCCTAATCAGCCTTGTGAGAGTTCCCAGCACTCAGAGGTGCGGAGCAGGCAGAGCTTGACAAGCAGGAACTTTGTCTAAAGCCCACTGTCTAAGAGTGGTTTGCTCAGGACATACTGAGGTTGGACTTTTTGACACGTGTAGTTCAAAATTGTTCTTGGAGACTTCAAAGCCTAATGTACACCTAACTTGTTTTCTTTCCTTAAAAACAAAAAAAGTATGCTTTATTGGATTTTTTCTTTGAAGTGACAGAGGTGATTCTTATTGCAACCAGCAAAACAATACAAAGACATTCAAAGAAAAGGCCAACTACCATCTCTCCTTCCCTCTCTAGTCCTACCCCACCAAGGTGCCAGCATTAACAACTTGGTGTGTGGCCTCCCCCACTTTTCTCCAAACCCTAACAAGCTGTGTGAACATGTGTATTCAGAAACGTCAAGTATTTCTTATCTTTTAATAAAAGTAAGATCTCACAATACCATTACTTGGCAGATTGTTTTTTCTTTTGACAATTTATCACGGGCATTCCTCCAAGCCGATACATATGGATCTATGCAGTCTTTTTAGGAGCGGCAGAATGATCTACCATATGGATTCACTGTAATCCATCCAACCAGTTTGCTGTTAATGGACATAATTACTTACTATGTCACAGTGCAAAATGAACATGCTTGTACCTGTAGCTGCTACCTACAGCTGGAACCTACAGCCAGAACTTATTTTTGTAGGTTCTTGAAGCAAGAACATACCCAAGGGCCTTGACCAGTATATATGGGCCTCCGAGGGGGACCAGGGGCTGTGCAGGGACCTGTGACTTCACCAAAACGACGTGGGTATAACTGGGCTATTGTAAGTTAGCTTTTTGTCTTACAAGAGAAGTATGTTGACATATGGGGCAAGAGCCAAGCCTTCTAAGTTCCTTGGTGCCTGAAATCATCCCTGTGCCACAAAGCGACTCAGTCTGACCCCTCCTTGGCCTCATCTTCAGTGACATCAGATTTATGGAGACTGCGAGCCCAGCACTGGCTCAGAGAAGCACCCAGAAGGTCGCACTTCCCCCCAGGGCTCTTCTGAGGCACCTCCATTGTGGCTTCTCACATGCCTTAGAGGCAGCTCCATCCTCTAGCTGGGCCTGCGAATTTGCTTCTATCACTCACTACGGTCCATGTCCTCTCCTAGGGGGCCGAGGTGTCAGCGTGGGCCCCATCCTCAGCAGCAGTGCCTCTGACATCTTCTGTGACAATGAGAATGGGCCCAACTTCCTGTTCCGAAACCAGGGCAATGGCACCTTCGTGGATGCTGCAGCCAGTGCTGGTGAGTAAATGCAGCCCTGCCCTGCGCCACCCCAGGGGACTCCGGACTGCCCTGTCCTTCCCTGCCCCTAACCTTCGGGAAATCACTTGTCACTTCTCAGGTGATGCTTTCGCCTCCAGTTACACACACACATATGCGCGCGCGCACACACACACACACACACACACACACACCATTTTTTATATCTTCTTCCCTGGCAGAGCTTAAATTGGCCTGTCCGCCTGCCCGGCTCCTCTCTCCTGGTGCTACAGTCGGAGTGCTTGCTGCTGGAAAATCACCACATACACATACACACGCACTCATACTCAGACCACAAGGAAAAGGAATCAGGACTCCTGACCATTATCACTTTCCAGTAACTGGCATTGATCCGTGATCCTCTGAGTCCCACTTTGCCTCCCAACATCAATTTCCCCTCCAAGCTGTCTCTTGCCATGTTGGCGCCCACCCCCATTTATCTTAAGCATTCAGTTTAATCCCATAGCCATCTATGAAACTTTTGCCAAGTGCCAGGTTTGTGCTAGGAGCTGAGGATGCTTCCATAAGGCTGAGACCACCCCACATATAGAAAGTGCAGACCTTCTAGAAACATATATATATACCGACAAGTATAAAAACCACATAAAATAGGGTCCATGACTCCCAACTCTGCAGCCCTTCCTCCCTTTGTGCTCATCCCCCATTGACCTCAGGGCCTTTGCACCTGCTGTCTCCTCTGTAGGACTGCCCTCCTTGTTTGTCCACAACACATCTATGTATCTTTTAACATTCAGCTCAAGTTCCAACTCTATGAATCATTCCCTGACTCCCTCTGCACTGCTTGGCAGAGATTGGCCCTTTGTTCTCTATGTTCCCACTGCCCCTTACATAAACTTCTCACTCAGGGTTCTACATTACCCTCATGATTCATCTGCCTACAAGGAGTGGGACAACGTTCTATTCATTCTTGATATAATGCTTGGTACCCAGTGCTCATCTAGTAAAGCTTGTTAAATGACAGAATGGGCACCTAAAAGTTGGTAGACATAATCGGTCTGCTCTCCAGCCCCCTCTTCCTACCCATTTCATCCCCCACCTTGCCAACAAATGGAAGGTGGGGAAGAAATGAGTAGGGAGAGAATAATTTCACCTCCTTCTTGGACTCATAGGGAAAAGGTGACTGGGGATCTAGATCATGTGTCAAAGGCCCAACCAACTTCAGCTGTTGCTGACAGCTGGCATCCAATCCCTGAGCATGTGCTGATCCATTGTCTCTGACCTGAGAGTATCTACTCCTGGAGCTCCCTGCTTGGGAGTCTCCATTTGGGGGACTCCTGTCCAGAACACCCACCTTCCCCCAAAGGGTAGCCTGTCAGCCTCTGGCCCTGCTTTACATCTTCTCCTTTCCTGGCAGAGCTGAAGTTAGGCTGCCCTCCTGCCTCACTCCCTTCTCTTGCTGTCACACGTGGCAGCAAGCACTGTTGCCCCTGGAAATCGTAGAGTGAAGGGAAGCGGTAGTGGAGGAAGCCTAGGAGTGTGATGAGATGGTACAGAGATGGAAGCAGAGGCGAGCAAACAAGGTGGAGTGGCAGAATGCATCAGGTAGGAGAAGAGAGACAAGGTGCTAGGACCATAATTGAAAGTCAGAGTGATTGCAGGGGCTTAACGAGACATGTCAAGAGGGCATCCGTCACCCAAACAAATGCTGCTCGGAAAGGCAGCCTGGCACCGATTAGTCCTATGAAAGGGAACCAGCTCCTTGTCAAGGTAGCTCACAGATAGGAGAGAAATGGGCCGACATAGAAGGCCAATGACACTTGGGCTGGGGAGGTTTGCTGAGAACTAGTGGGGTATTAATCCTAGAGGTTGGAGGCTACCCTCACTGCTGTGCAGACCTTCTTTCTCAAGTGCGAGTCTTATTGCCTCTTCTTCCATCATGGCTCATCCCCCAGGGCCTTCCTGCCTCAGGAGGACACCCACCTCCAGGCTTCTCACGGG
>RJWT010018484.1:0-18837 GCA_004365215.1 Cuniculus paca
TATAGATGGGAGATTTATCCAATTTTCTTTCTTTAGTTGATTTGAGAACTTGCATATGCACAAAGTTAAAAAAATTCTATTTAAACCCTTAAAAAGAAGTAAAGTGGTTACTTATTTTACTGCTTGCCATCTTTCACAGTCCTATCCCCAGAGATAGTCACTTTGTATTTATACTATAGCTTTTTATTATGGCATTTCCATATTTTTACATAATATATTTAAGTTTACTTATTGATTTTTCAGTTTTTTGTCTTATTGATTTAGTTCTCATTTTATTACCTTGGAATTTACTATTACATTTTTGTCACTTATTTCTTCCATTATACATATGTACTAGCTTTCCATTAAATCAGCATTATTAAAAGAGTATAAGTAGTATTCCTTTTTGAGCCAGATAATGTATTCCTTTTTTCCAATAATATTTTCTGGAGTTATTAATTGCTTCATTTTTATATACTAATTTTTGATAAACCTTGTAGGATCTTTACTTTGTTTTTGAACCCTAGACATTTCAACAAGTGTCTAATCTGCATGTCTAGATGTGGTTTTGAGCCCTGTCTTTTAAACGTGTGCTTTTTTAAAAAGAATCTTTCCCTAATGGTCCTTCCTACAGTTTAGAATAGTTGCTTTTTAGATGTTATCCATTAGACAACTTTAGAGGACATCTAGCTGTTCTCCAGTGCTAGTTCTATGCTTTTCTGTTTTTTCTTTCTCCTGTATTTTACACGGGTGCATGTTTTTGTTGCATTCTGGTAATGCTTTCTGTTTTTCTTCTTCATTTGTTTTATAGAAAATATCTTCATGAAACTTCATTAGATTTTCTCTTTCATTGAATGCTTTATTCAGCTATTTTTATTTTCTAAAAGATCTCACTGTTTCTCTGATTATTCTTTTTATTAATTACATGACATACTGTTTGTATTTTGTGACTGTGATTGTCATTTTTTATATCTATGAGAATGTTAATAGTTTTGACGTAAGGTTTCTTCTTTTCTTTGTACTGTATTTTCTGTGAGTGTCTTTTTTCTATTAACTTATTTTGGTTTTAGTTTTTCATTGGAAACTTTTGTCAAAGTCTCTGATTAATGTGGTGCTATATATTTGGTTGAAAGCTGGATGTTTGGTGACCAGACTTACTGGGTTTGTTAGAGTGATCAAGCAAAGAGTCACAGTTTCTGTTAGCAGGTCAAATATTGTGGTAGCTGTATGTTTGTTATCTGGAGCACTAGCAGTTTTCAGAAGCATTTTAAAACTTTTTTTCTGGGTGATATACATGTGTCTACCAACATTTAGGAACCAGTTTAGTACCAGTTTAACCTTGGCTTGTGACAGCTGTCTGCACTGTGGCTGGTAGTATTAAGTGAGAAACATTTCTGATTAAAGATATCCTACCCTGAACTTCTAAGAGTAAGAGTGGGTAGACAACCTGTGTGTCAAAATGTTTTCATAGTTCCTTTGTGGGGTGTTACTAGGCAAATTAATTTGATGCTCATATTATCCTCCTTTGCTGTCACTTGCTTTTGGCTTCTTTTGCTGTGCTAAGTCAGTCACTAGTCGTCCACCTGGGCTTGTTTTCCAGAGCTATGTTGCATTTCTTGTTTGTTGGTGTCTCATCTACTTGCTACTTGCCTTTCTGGTTTTATACCGCGTTACCATTTTAGCAGTGTTCTAGCAGGGAGTGGAGTTTAATGTGTGTGTTCATTTGCCATACTTAACAATTAGGGAAACTACCATTTATGGAGTGTTTTGCTATGTGCTGGACTTGTTCAAAGTGCTTTAAAGATAGATTCTCATTTAGTCTTCTGAAACGTTCCGATTAGAAAGTTAGTACTATGATCCTTGTTTCACAAATGAGAAAATGGAGTAAACGATTTGCTCAATATCAGTGGTAGAAAGATTTGATTTCAGGAACTTGGTTTGATAATTCAAGATTTTAGGGCAACCCACTTGGGACCCCTTCTGTCTCTCACTCAGACAGAAACTTTCTCTGTCTCAATAAATATATCCTGCTCGTAACTTCCTTAAAAAAAAAGATTTTATACATTTTCTTTATTGATAAGGAATAGAAATCTACTGTGCTTTTCTTAAACTATTATCATGCTGTAAAAACCTATTTCAGCAAGGCAAGTCATTGGATTTTTGCATAAGTAAATTAGATGAAAACCTAGCAGCTTGTAAGTATGCTACACACATGCACAGATACAAGCACGTGCACACACACAGAAATTATAACTTAACAAGTGAATAGTAATTATTCTGGTAACATAAAACTTGAGTATTAATTTTCATTTACCATCCTTCTAAATATTTTTTGAAAAGAATTGGCATTTATTGACTTAACTAGGACACAGTGTTCTAAAACATTAAGGATAGTTACATAAAAGCAGAGAACTAAAGAGTTGATCTTACTGTGATTTTTTTCGTTAACAGTTTTGCAGTAGTAGAAATACATTGGCTTGTATGATTTAGATGTTATAAATAAACAAAAGTGCCTCATTTATTCAAGAAATGTTCTGGCTAAACACTTGAAATTTAAAATGAACTTAGTTGTACTTAGCATATCACCAGTTAAAAATAAATTCTGTTTAACACTGATTTTTTCTTTTATAATGTTATTTCTGTTTTGTGTAATTTTTCTGTCCCTCTCTTTTGTGTAGCCAGAAATCTAATGCCTTCCTGCTGAGGATATTATTTCTGAAGCTAGGCTATATACCATCAGCACAGTGAAGCAAGAAATTATTCTATGTCAGCTGCTATCATTATAGAATAAAAAAGGTTTGGGATAGGATACATTTCTGTTATCTCTATACATTGGTCTCATATGACATGCAAATAGATTTTAAAATCAAGAGGTAAAGTATTTAGTGACAAAAGATACTGTCCTGATCTCAGCTCTCTATTCCCTCTAACAATTCCAATTCTAGTCATGCAATTTTTTTGTTTCAGTGTTAGTTGTCTTCAAATTTAGCTTATTCAGTTAATAGAGCATTTAGAAAAAATATTCTTTGAAGCACTAAGCATGTTTGCATATTAACAGTACTAGCATTAGCAGAAATAATACTAATATTAGACAAAGTAGCTAGCAGTTACATGGAAGTTATACAGCTTCATGTTTTTGATATTTTAACTTAGTTCACACAATAACATATGATGAGAAATGAATCAAGAGTTTACATAATTTTGCCCAAAGAGTGTGTGTGTGTGTGTGTTATATGAATATAACTGTTCCTATGTTTAAATGTGTGTGCCTAACATATATGTAGCTATATATTTGTAAAACTACATGTATATTGTAAAATTTTCTGTAAAATAAGGCAGAGATGAGATTTACTTATAGTGTGTCCTCAAGATTTGTCTTTACAGTTACTATATTATGTGAAAGTTTTTTGCAGAAATCTATTTTCTAGTCCAGTCAGCTGGCAACAGGAATTAAATATTAACATTAGCTAAAGTATCAAAATTAGGCAATTTTATCTGAGTCAGACTTTTTCAGGAATGTTAAAAACTATTGTTAGTGGTATTTTATCTTCCAAAAGCCTTAGGAATTTATGGAATGGCCTGTTTTGTTTGGCATCTCTGCTCTGTGTCTTTATGTGACCTAGGCAGGAGCAAATTCTTATGTCTTTATTCAATGAAAGCTTTATTAAACTAACACAGTTATTTTAGTGTTGCCTTATACCCCTTTGTGATAGAATGAACTGAAATATTCTTTTTCATTTAAGAAACTATCATTTAAGGACAGGTATTATATGTAACAAATTATTTTACAGATATTTTAAGGACTTCTGAGAAATTCACATGCATTTTAGAGATTTATAAAGTAGAGAGATGGCTTTGGAGTCATGCTAAAATGAATATTTATGTTTAGTTATATTATAAAGTAAGTTTTGTATTTGATTTGTTTTGAATGTCATTCGTTGATATTTCTATTTGGAAATGTCAACAGCAGTTGGTAATAAGAAAATTTCAAGTGGAATCCAGTCTACTTCGTGTAGAAATGCTATTAAGCTTTCTAATTGTCTCATATTTTAACAAATGGTAATTTAATAAAACTCCAGGAGTTATAGTAACCAGTAGAGCATTCAGTAAATGGTGAGGCTAAAAAGAAGTTTCACATTTCTTAGATTCCAAATTGAACTTTATCTAATTATACTCTTTAATGTAGCTACCAGTATATCCCATATTTTCCTGAAATTGGTAGCTGTTTTCCTCTTAGAAAAAATAAATTATTATTATAAATGTGCCTGAGGAATCGTAGATAGAAATATTATGTAGGATAATGATCGCATAGGAATATAAATAAATCTATGCATGTTAAAGAAATAATCATTTTATTTTAAAGGATAGGAAACTACTTGTATGTTTTGGTGAAAATTCATCTTATAATTAATTTAAAATTCTCTTGTTTCTGTAAATTTTCTGTTGCTTTAAAAATGAGATGCATTATATTTAGGTAGAGAGGAAAAATTATCCTTGAATTCTTTGTGCCAAAAATTATTTTTTATTTAACTTTGCTGAAATAATATTATCTAGTTCTATCCTAATATTATCAAACAGGATAAGACATTTTAGAATTGTAATTGAAAGTACAGTGTGAATATTTTTAAAACATATAACCTCGAACTTTTAATATTATCTCGATAGTATTATCTGTGTTTGTGAAATGAAAATAACATCTTATTAAACATGACATCTATTGTATTTTGCCTATGCAGAAGTCATCCCATATAGAGATTATACTTTTATTTGTTATGTGGCTGGATTGTCTTTATAAACATACAGTTTAATATGGACTGTAGTCCTAGAGACTGGAAATGTTACTTCCATGGGACTAAAGCATGGGTAGCTGTGTCTAGATTTATTGCTTAATTTGAAAATATAAAATACTTACTGTGATTTTTTTCACTGTATTCCATTTCAAGTGCAGATAGTCTTAAAAGTAGATTTCACATTGAGACTTTTATTTGGTAAGTCTATAAAATAGACTTTATAAAAAAATGTCAGTAGAAAAATGAGAAACATTTATACTTTGATAAACTCATTTGTATATCACCTGTCGTAACAATATTACCATTGTTTCTCTACTTGCATTGTATTCCATTCACCATTTTAAATCAGATATATCATTTTCATAAAGTCCTTTTCTGACTATTGCTGGAAAAAATAATATTGTCACCATTTGCATTTATATTTTTTGTCTTAGTTATGTTTCGATGCAATTATTCTGAATCTTTTACTGGTCATTATTAATAGAGTAACAACTTTAAAGAAGAGTAGACTTTTTTATAGAAGTTTTAGAATTACAGAAAACAGTGGCAGAAAGTGAAGAGTCATCATATGCACATACTTTCTTTGCTCTTCCTCCTCCTCTAACACATCTTTGCTCTTTGACCTGTGAGCTCCTAGGTTTGATTCCATATTTAAAGAATTTTAGGCCACAAGCAATCTGAAAAGTAAAAAGAAAATCATGCAAACTTACTTCATCTGTGTACATGTAAACTTACTATTAGCTAGTAATATGAACCTACGTAACTTGACAAGAGTCAAGTTGTTGTGATGGAATAATTCTAATATCTCTTCCAACATCCTATGAGAAAGTAGACTAGAAAAAAAGGTATTAATATAGAACTTAGTTTTGTAAGTGCTCTTCATTATGTTGTACCGCAGAACGAATGACTGGTAAAATATGTGTTGAATATTCATGTCACAGTTTAGGGTGACGAGAGATTATAAAATGAACAAGAGTATTGCATGAACAGCTATAAACATCAATGTGATATGATTCTGTATTCTTTAAAAGTATGACATTTGAACAGATAAGGGCATACATAAGGTAGGCATAAAATACTGATGATACCTTATTTAAAAATGATTGAATTTTTAGAGAATTCTCATTTAAATATTAATTTATATGTTGACTGCTTGGAAGAAGAAACAACCCAACTTACTGAGTTGTAAATTAGAGCAAACTAGTCTCTAAAATTGTGTTTTAGATTGCTCAAATACAAAAATCAAAAGTATTCTTTTAAAACAATAAACCTAAACAATTTTTTCCTCTATTTTACTGTTTCCTTTTCTAGAGGCTCTTTGATATATAAGCTTGTAGGTTTGATTTCATATTTAGAGGCTTTTGGACTTTAGTGTTTCTACATCCTTGTATTTTCTACAAATGTATAAAATACTTTTGTCAACATATTTGCTTAATATTTGTAATAAGATATAGTAATATTTATAAATGTTAACTTTTGCACAAGTGGAAAAAGTTCTAAGAATTTCCTTATAAATGCCACAATTATGTAGTGCTAGTTGTTCATAAAAAGAATAATGACAATACTGATACTCAACTTGGTGTTCATAGACTGTTTTAGAAAGACACAGTGTCTGAATCACTTAGTAGCTCATTGGTGCTAATCATTTTTAATATAGTATTAGTTCAGGTAGAAAATTAAGTGTGAATGTGGACATAAAATACATTTATTTTCTCCAGTATGATCTTTGTGATTGGTCTAATCATTGTTTTTTGTTTTTTGACTTATCTAAGAAGATGTAATTTTCTGGGCATTTTAAAAGGTCTTTTTAATCTTACTAGTTTGAATTTTAACATCACAGTCAATTTAAAACTCAGATTCTCCCTTTTTATTTTATACTACTTAACTTCTCCAGGAATTGGAGTGTGGAGGAAGTTAAAATCTAAGCATCCTCTCTGTTTATTCCAGTGGGTAGGATGACCTGCTTTTTATTCATATTCCTATTTCATCAGGACCAGATGCATGGAGGATAGGATAGAAAGAGAAAATGCTCTCTTAAGTGGTATTTTCGTCTTTTTTTTCCTTTGCTACTCTGCTTCACACTAATTCCCCTTCTTTCTGTGGGAACATATAGATAAATACTGTACTTCCGATGTGGTACATGCATAAAACATTTTTGAGGAGTGGGAAATATTTGTGGAGCTTATAATTATTTGGGAAATATTATAAGCTCTCGATTACTCTTTTCTGCTTGGTTTTATTTTCTGCTTCACCAGTGTACCCATAGCTTTCTGCTGCTGGAGTCCCTGCTGACTGGAGTCTCCTATCCAGTTACTTTCACAGTCGGGGTGTTTATGTTATTGCAGATAGTGACTCCAGTTCTCTAGCCTTTCAAATTCAGGTCTTCTCTCCCTCCCCTAAAACAGGCACTGTGAAAGATGGTTAGTTAATCAAATCTAACACACAAGCAGAAATCCACCCAGTTTGACTTTCTTGCCCAGTTGTTTATACTAATTCTTACTTGATGTGGACACTTAATAATGTCATTTTCCATCTAGATTAAATTAGAAATGCAACATGATGATTGATGCTTGACTCCCCTAGACTGGGAGCGACAAGATGTTAGGTATGGGGTAAAGAGGAAGTAAACAAAGGAAAAGACTTAAATTATCCGGGGGTAGTTGGCTCTCACTTGTTTAATTAGGTATGTATTCTGAATGGGAAATACTTAATGAATTCCCCTTTATCTTAGGCTTGGATTCTGACTGTCAAGTCCTGAGTAATGGGAAGTCTCACTTGACATCCTGTTGTGTAAGTTTTACTAGTCTGGTTAGTAGTTTCATTCTTTCTGGCCCTCGTGAAGTCTATTCCATCTTAACAACTGGCGCGATCCTTTCAAAAATTTAAATAGCTTGTACTAGTCCCAGTGAAAATACTTCAGTAGCTTTCTGCAAAAGTTAAAAAAATAGTCCTTATGACATAGAAAACCCTACTTGATCTGATCACAGTTTTTGATCATGTGATCCTGTCTCAGGGCAGTACTCTTCAATATATCCGTGGTGTTCTTACTCCAGTCAGTCATCATATTTCATTTCATTTCATTTCATTCTTCATTCAAATAGTGCTGTTTCCTTGGTTTTCTCTAAAGACCTTGATAAAATAGCTTATTCGTCACTCTGTTCCCATATCATGCTTCATTTTCATATAATATATATTTTGATATCTTTGATAGAAAATTATTTTCAATACATTAGGTCATTAACTTATTTGATTAATGTTTTACCTTGTACGTAAAATGGCATTTGACCTATAGACAACAATCATTTTTTCTGCTAAGTGAATGAATGAATGAATGAGTGATAGTTTCCAAAATCAAACTTTAGAAAATAGTTTTGTCTTATTCCATAATTTTTGCTCATCCAAGATTTTACATAGTATTATACTTTCTAAAATGTTATTATTCTCAGTTGTAAATTCTCATAATCATCACCTCAGTTAAATTATCTACACCTCTAGTTCATCACTCATGCTCCTTTTAAAGTGATTTTTTATTAATGTTTATCCAAATGCTACTCTTTGGAGAAAAACATCCCAAATTCCTTAGCATTCCTGGGCCTGTGTCTGTTTTACTTGTTGTCACAGGTATGTACTCTTTCTGACTCACATCCTTTTCATCAGTACCCTCACTGCTAAACTGTGCTTCTCTCTTCCTTCTGTCCCTTTACTTAAAACCTTTTCCCATTTTTCTACTGCTGTATTCATGTTTAGTGTATGAATATATGAATCGTAATGCCTACCAGGAGATGACTCAAGAATACAAACTGCATTTGAAATGGTTGGGAAACTGTATCTTCACGTTGTATGCTGTTAATTCATATGTATTAGCAAACTTATCTCTTCACTGAGTATCCTTAATGCATGGGAGGAGCTCATTTGTCATTTTTTTGATGAGTACTCAAAAAACTAATCACAACCTTCAAGTGCATCGTATGTGCTATTTTGTAATAGTGTTTACACTACTGTCAATTTATCTTAAAGGTGAAGTTAATCTATTTGTAACTCAAGATCTTTTTGGAAGAATATATATGCATATATATAATTTTTATTGTTATGTTTTACCTTCAGAAAACTAAGAGAATTAGGAAATATAATTTATAAAGGGACAGTACTAATTGTATTATGTTTTACAAAATATATGATCTTTTGCTAGATTTTTTAGTTTTAATTTTCTTTTTATGTTATTGTGAGAGTGAAAGGAAAAAGCAGATTATTTTATGAGCAATTAAAACCAAATGTTTTCCACATCTGACTGTTGTATGTACTGTGTAAGAAAGGAACCAGTGTGACTTTTTGTCAGCTGTATACTCATGAAGTACGTAGCAGATTTCCACAACTTGTATTTGGGAGTTTTGTAGCTAAAATAATGCAGAAGAATAAGGCTTGTGATATTATTTTTTACCTTTTAAAAAACATGACTAAATAGAAAATAGTAAGTTAAATAGCAGTAAACAAACATGGACCTTAAAAAGAAGTTGAGTTGTTCATTTTAGGTAGCTGTTTTGAACGGTAACTGTGATCATTGGTAAAATAGAGGAGTTAAACTGTGTGTCATATGTGAATTTTTTTTCATTTAGTCACAGGAACCTTCCAGTGTCTGTATTTCATTTCACATGAAAAGAAATAGCTACTCAGACTTACATATTTAACTTTAAAAGATTATTTGTGCTTATTCAGTTGAGTTTTTGGCCATCAGTAATTTCTTAAACTTTATAGGCAAGATGACAAAGTCTTTTAAGAACTTTACAAAAAATTATTGTTTCCTCTACAGAAATGCATGTATGGTCCTATCTATTACATCTTCATTTTAGTAGGCAGTTTTGAAGAATTTTAGGATTCCATAAACCCTGTATGTAGATTCTAGATTCAAAGTTCCTGGTCTGTGTCTTTTCAATATTAAGGAGTATGAAAAACAATTCTTTCTTCCTCTAACCACCTCTTGTCACTTAAAAGAAAGTACTTATCTACACTATGCTTTATTTTAGAAAGAATTTAAGAAAGAGGGGCCAGGGATTTAGTTCAGTGGCTTCAGCACCTGCATAAGAAGCACGAGGCTGTGAGTTTGATTCCTGGTGCCACAAAAAAAAAAAATTTAAGAAAGAAAAATATGAAAATGTCAGCTATTTCTAACTATCCTGAGTATATGCCAAAGTAAATACATTCTATTACTAATTTAGCACACATATTAATGGTCAAGTTTGTTAGACTTTGTCACAAAGCACCTGTCTTGGTTATTTTTTCTCCTTGTTGAGACAAAATACGTGACACCCAAAGTGAAGGAAGGAGAGGTAAGAAATACAGTTTTGGGGGTTTCAGTCCATACTCAGCTGGATCCAAGGCAGGGTGGTGTGGCTAAGGGGCAGCCGTTCATGGTGGCTGCAGGCCGCAACAGTGAACCGCACAAAAGAGGGAAAAACACTCCTTCCAGACCTTACATTCTATGTCAGCTCTACCCCTGGGTGGGTGCAGAACTCATACCACCAATCCTAGCACTAGACATGGAGTCAATCACAAACGCTAGATTGAGCCACTTCCATGACTACATGAGGCTTGGGGGGGCCACCTAGATAAAAACCATAACAGCACAGCAACTTCAATATTCCAGAAACAAGCTTATATATCAACATTTTGAAATTGCCTATGCAGTTCCCTCTTCAGAGTAATAGAAACAGTAGCTGTGTTTAGAGATAGAAGATTAGGGAGTGCCTTCCATCCTAATGATTTAGTGATAGTTTTAGAGATTTTTTTTTTAATTTGATCAGATTCCATCAAGAATTCTGTAGATCGAACAGATGCTGCTATAGTAGGTGCTGTTGTAGTAAAAGTAGAATGTGGTAATAATTTTTTGTATCAATGAACAAAAGTTATGTAATCTTGATTAACATGTTGTTCATATGGATTAAGGATGAAGTCTGTATCTAGGTTTTAATTTAACTTGACTTTGGAGAAGAAAAGTTTCCTTTCATAGAGATCACTTTTTTAAAACTCCAGTATATGAAAAATAATTTACCTATCACTAATTGTGAGGACTCATTGTCTTGGAAAATTGTTCTTCAAAATACAAAATGATTCATAATCTTAGAATGGTTTTTCTTATATTTATTTTTAGATATTTCATGTTGCTCATGCTTCAGTTTCAGAATTTCACCTATTGTAGGGAATTATCTGGAAAAAAAGCATTAATATAGCAAAACAGAGTGAAGAATCTTGCTGTGTATATTTACCTGATCTAGATAATGTTATAAATCACTATAAAATGTTTGAGTTTTATTTTTAATATATATGTTCAACATTTGGTTAATAGTTATGTTGTTAATTGAACAACTGTATTTTTACCTTTCTTGCAGTCATTTTTAACATTCAACTTTTAAATGAGTGATAACCCATATGTGTAGGTCTTTTGTGACTGAATGATGTATTCTGTGTTACTGTGGCACAGTTTTCAGACAGCCACTTTTGTTCTTAAATATTTTCATTTTCTATAGTACCTTTCATCCCTGTATATATGTACAGGAATCACTTCACCCACCACCGAATTGCAGCCACTTCTGAGGTGGAACGCAGCAACTGTTTAACAGCGCACTTTCCCCTAGGTGCTGACAGCTGCAGAAGAAATTGTACATGGTCCTGTACAGAAGGTATTTCTCCACTGTGCCATCTGCAGAGTGAAACTGACTAGGAGTACTACATAGACTGTAAGTTTCTTGTGTACCTGCCCTAGACTGGAAAACTCACTAAGAGAGAATAAGAAATAACTGGGAGGCATCACTTAAAAATGTATGGAGGTCATTTGAACTTAGTGCTGCTGTCTCTGGCTCTAAATTTCATTTAAAGGGCTTCTAATTTGGGATTGGTACCAAATTCAATAACAGATAAAAGCACCACTCCTTGGAAATTTTTTTTATTTCAAAAGAAGATGAATGTAAAATACTTTTTAAATTCTTCCCTGTTAATGAAAAGTAAAAGAATCAAATTGTTTTAAAATACTTTCAAATAACCAAACCAATCTTACAAGATTTTAGAGCCATTTCTTAAAATAGCAAAACACTGTCTAATCCAACAGGAACATCTTAATTAGCTTTGCTTGCTGTGTTTTATACATTAGTTTTAATATTTTTCTTAAAGTTTTGTAACAAAGCCATTTATGATGAATCTAGTTTTTGTTTAGTTTAGAAAGACCGAGTTTAAATTTTTAATAGCATTTTGAAACAAAGCATGAGAGAAAAAAACCAGTAAATATGTCAAACTTTTTAAAAATGTCTTTTAGTCTCTTTCTCCAACTTTATGTAATTTTTTTTGTAAAGGCAATTTTACAAGAGTGCTTTCTTTAGTAATAGTTCAGCATATTTATGCTTTTTAGGAGGTTGCTCTATTTTATTACTTTACATTTTGTTTTAGCTAATTTGTATTTTTGAGGGGAGGATCAGTCCTCAGTAATTTTTGTGTAAAATAATTAGGGTCTCTGTCTTCCCAGAGTCTTAGTTATTTGAAATATGTCATTTGTTTTAGGTAACTTGAAATTATGTATCATGAATATTTGTACACACATCTACGCCTATAGATTCAAAGTGAAAGCAGATAAAAGTTAATTTCAAACCACAGTTTGTTTACTTGTAAAATTAAGAGGGTAGAAGAAATTATTTTGTAGATATTCTTTCTTTGTTTTCTTTTGAACTCAGGTTGGATTCTGTATACACAGAATTTTGCCTTACATTACAAATCATGATATGTTCCTATAAGTGACTTTGTTCTAGTTAGATTATTTGTGTTAATTAAATGTTGAGTAACAATGTTTTAGTAAAAAATGGAGGTCGAATTTCCTACAAAGAATTTCAGCTATCTTTGTGATGGAGCTATCACACTGTTTTGAAATGGAATTTTTAAGCACATATCAGTGTAATTTGTAGTATTTTTCAAGGAAACATCCAATAAATTACAAAACTATTTACATTCAGAGTGGAAATTTACTTAAATATTATGAAAAAAAACTCACCTTTTAACTGATGTTCCTCCTTACATAATACTTCATTTAATAATCAAAACACCAAAGATATAAACATTATTTTTAAAATGCAAAGTAGACATAATATAAAGTTCTTATGTATCTCTAGCAAGTGGATATTTTTATAATATATCAAATATTTGTATTGCTATTACTAACTCTTTTGCATCTTCAACACATAGTATACTTGTAAGTATTACTTAACCCCATTCATTTTATTACCTGGAATAATAATAATTTGGGGAATAGACTATAAGTTTTAAGTTTTGGTGAAAAGGCACAAACTACCTGTTGTATGTGTCTGCTTATTTATTTTTAAATTATACTGGATATTTAATTGTTGTTATATACCTTCTGTGTATAATGCAAATTTGATAAGTTATTATATTGTTTTTAACCATATGAATCTATTATTATAAACTTCTAGTGTATTGGATATGGAAAAGAGAAGTAAGTGGAAACATTTTATTGAATATACTTCTGTTTTATTTGCATTAAATGAAAACATTTCTTATGTAATAACAGACTTGGTGTTTCTGATAAATTATGCTTTCAAATATTGGTTTAGTTTGCTTAAGAGACTGGCTTCATTCTTTAAAATAGATACCTAATAGTTCTACTTGATTGTTTTCCAAAGGATGACTTGTCTTATTCTGAAGGTTAGAATTTAATTAATAGTCACTTAATCATTATGGCATTTAAAAGTAAATACTAGATTAAGAATAACTAAATCTTAATAAAACTTTTATTTACCCCATTATAGTTGTAAATTTGTAACACAAAAATGATAGAAATGCATAAATATTTTTAATTTTTAAATACCTAATGGTATGTGCTTAGAGTTCTGTCAGTAATGTTCTGGTAACATCCAGATCTCAAGAAGAATATTTAGAAAGATATACTGCATTAGGGCCAATTATAGTAATAAATAGTGGAATTAGCAAGAAAATAAGAAAGTGTAAATTGATAAACCTGAGGGTGTGAATTTTATGTAATTGAATATTTTTAACTAAGATAGTTTAAAATAGTTTTAATCAATAATTTAAATTGTCAGATGCTTTCCTCACTTTTATAAAATATTTTAGTTTTTAAATTAGAGAACTATTCCAAACAAATTATTTAAATTATATTTTCATCAGATTTTTGAAAAAAAAACTGTGATGGCATAAAATATGAAACTCACACAGATGTTTTAGTTTATTAATTATAGGGAGATTATCTTACAATGTAACATTGCATGGATAGTTGCTTTGATACTAAAATGGCTAATATTTCAATTCCTTCATTTAATAAAGCTTTAATATTTCATACATCGATTTTATCATGAAAAATCCAACTTATAGTAATAGAATAATATATGCAAATTTGATTTAAATATTTTTAAAATAAGTCTGAATTATTTTGCCTCAGATAATCTCAGGCATATGAAGTAAGACAAAAACACACTTACAGAATTATCATTCTGAGATTCTTAATTTTGTCATAAAATAATTTCTTCCTATTTCTATGAATTTTTCCCTTAATTTCTGTTTATTATGAATTAGTTGAAAGTTTTAAATGTGTAAGTTTGCAAATATATTGATAAGAGCTATTGATATCACAAACCTTATAATCTTCTAGAAATTTCTTTAAGCACTGAAATTGCTGTATGTCCTGTGGGTAAATGTGTGTGTGTTTATATATATGTACATTATCATCTTTCTAATGTATTTTCTGTAGTGTAGTCTGACTGCCATTTGTAGCTGTTAATCAAGTGTAAATTGCTTAACAACTTCTTTTTTTTTTTTTAACTGTTAATTGGGAATCATTACACCTACCTCACAGGGTTGTTGTGAGGGAAAAAAAAAACAATAAAACATATCCGAAAGAGTACTTAGCATATACTAGTTGTATAAAATATAAAAACGTAATTGTTCCCAAGACCATTTAGTGGCCCCCATTGTCCACAGAATAAAATCAGAATGTCCTATCCTAACATGTGATCTGGCTCCTCCTTACACCATCAGACTCGTTCTTTCCTTCCATGCTGCATGTACTAACTGATTGATATTGAAGTCTTTGCAGTTCTCAGAATATACCATGCTTTTTCACTTTACCTCTCTTCCTTTCTACTGTATGTCATTAGACAATCTTCTGTGTGATCCTGAGCTTATTCCTATCCTAGAGATTACCACTTACAGTGTACCTGCCTATGTATTTGATTCCTCTCCTAGATCTAAACTTCTAGAGGGTGGTATCTGACTTAGCTTTTCTTCCCGTTACTGTTTTCTGCAACTCTGAAAGTAAGTAAACATTTTACAAATAGATATAGATGACCGCTGAAAAATTCACAACATAATTATATGATTGTTATGCATTAATAAACAACTGGTTAGTTTATATTTAAAAAATACATTGCAGATGTCATAATAATATCACCATACATCTGGGCATGGTAGTTCATTCTAGTAATACTCACTACTCAGGAGACTGAAGTAGGAGGATTGTAAATTTGAGGCCAGCCTGAATAACATAGTGAGACTCTGTATCAAAATAGAAATAAAGTTCTTGGAATGTAACTCAGTGCCCAGCAAACACAAGACCCTGCATAAAATCTCCAATACTGGAAAAAATAATCATCGTATAATCAGTCTACTTTTTCTATCGTTTTTACCACAATAATAAGTTTATGAAAAGAAATAGACTGCCCAAAGGTACAAGCAGAAAGTTGCTTTATCCTTTCCCATCACTGTACCTGCAGTTTCACTTTTTTTAAAGGGTTTTAGGTACTTTTATTTATTTATTTAGTTTTATTTGCAGGTTCACTCTTAACATTGTTTTCTGTATCTTAAAAAATGCCCTTTATGTGACTATTTCTTTTCTGTTCTTGCTCTTGCTCATCTACTGCTGCTTATCCTTACTCTTCTCCAATTTCTCTTTTTCATTTCTACTTTCCTCATTCTCTGGCATTTTAAGACTTAATTTTCAGATAAAAAGGCTAATAAGTTAAAAATTTCAAGCTTTAAAGTAAAACTTCTTCCCTGTATCAGCTTTGCTTGAAGGAGGTTTGCAAACCTCAATTGTAGAGAATATGGTCAATTAGATTTTACATTAATGTTTTAAAACTGTGCTACTTAAGGGTATTCCAAAGTTTGAAGATTAGATGAACAGACAAGAGGCAGCTTCCTGTTTTTTAAATGCCTGTATATTTCTATAACCCCATCACTTAGCTCATGCTACTTTGACATTTTGGAATGTCCTTTTTGCTTTTTTCTTCTGGAGAATCCTACCCAGTCTTCAATTTCTAACTTGTGATAAGCCTTTACTGATTGTGGCAGTTAAAGTAAGTTCTTTTCTTTACTGCATTTTCATTTGATACTTTATTTTAGGTTCTTTATTTAAATAATAGATATAAATATAACTAATATAATTATAGATATGTCTTTCTCTGTGATCACACTGAGCATTTTTGAGTCTGCCGTTGACTGACTTCTTGATGAACTTCTCACTCCCTGGTCCTTATTATGGTACAGTACATTATACGCTGAATTAGTGAATCTCTCATGGAAACTGAAATTAAAGTTCATCAAATTATTGAGTAATTTTTACCTCTGATCTTTTTATATATTTTCTTCCTTGTTGCAAAAAATATTAGAGAATCAAGAATTAGTTTTTATGCCAAATACATGTATGTGTGTGTGTATATATATGTATATGTTTGTGTGTATATACATGTTTAAATGTGTATGTGTGCATGTGCATTTTTAAAATAAACAGTATTGCTCTTCATTCTTTTCTAGGGAAATTTATTTTAAAATTTAAGTCTTGTTGTGACTAAATTGATGCTATCTCATTTTCCTTTGCATTTCTGTTTCATTTTCTTTCCAGTCAATGGGGTTAACTGTAAGTATGGATAATGAAATTTTCTATGTAACTTAAGTGTTACAAGTAAAAATGAATTAATTAAATATCACTATTCATTTTCTGTCACAGTATTTTTTTCTTTTCTGCATTTTAAAGTTCTTTTCAGTTTCGTATTTTATCACTAGGTATGATCTGAAATGTTAAAATGTTGACCAAAAAGGTTGAGACAGTGTTGGGGATACAACGCAGCTCGGTGGCACAAGCCCTGCCTGGCAAACACAAGGTGCTGAATTTGATTCCTGGTACCAAAAAATAAATAAATAAAAAAAATAAAGAGTTGAGACAACTAAAGAAATTAAATTGAAGTTATATTTGTTGTTGCAAATAATGTACTGCTTCAATTACACTTTATTGCTATTTTGAATGATTACTAAAATAAATTGCCTCAATTTGTAATGTGGCTCTAAGTTTTTGGGATTCTTCAACAAAATATTGAAAGTAGGATTCTGTAATACATGTGATCAGGCAAATACATAAAAATCAAATAACCGAGAAATCAAATCATGACAAAGAGATAATTGAAAAATTTCCCATTCTTAAAACTTTTTATTTTGAAAAGTACAGGTAACACATCAAGAAGAGACAAAACTACTTTCTTTTCAAATCACATTGTTAAAGTTTTAAAGAAGATAAATCTGTGTGCCATAAAAATGTCCCAATATTTATTTGTTACTTTCATGTTGTTGGAAGAATAAAATTGTTAAAAAGAGAGATTTTTACTTTATTTACTAACCTTCACCAGTCTGGTGGTTCTTAATATTTATTTTAAAATAATCTTACTCATTAGCTTTTATTGATTTAGAGTTCTTGGTGGATGAATGGTAGATATGACAGATTGCATGACCAGCTAAATTTCAAGAAGTAGACACCAGGATTTGTATGTAATTTTTTTGTGCAGTCATATTTCTTATACCAATAAACCTCTTGATTAGTTTTTTCATAAAAAGAAATAAACTGTAAAGTATGACTAAGAGATTCTTAGTTTTAAGAACCAAGAAATACAATTTGCTCTGGTGATTTTTCTTTGTCCCCAAACATTGCAGTAATTCACACATTTGTTTATATTAGTAAAATAAATGAGTTTTGTATTTTTTAGCTATGATTGGAATTTGATATTAGGATGAACACAATTTTATTTTTATGTGTTTTCTAAATTAATTAGGGAAATCAATGTGTAGGAGAATTTAGGGGGGGATACATCTCATATGACCCCACTTATCAAATAAAAGTAATATTTAAAAATACAATTTACTGAAGTATAGCACCCAATATCTAGTTAAATATTAAGTACTTATTATTCCATTTTTCCCCTTGTAAATGTTTTATTCTGTATTTCAGTTGTGATATATAGAATTTTGTTTTGGAATGCCTCTTTTAGTGGCTCAAGTAAAATGTTAAAAATTGAGAAGTTAACTACATTTTTAAAAATATATAGTTCCCTGTTACACAGTTAACTCTAGATAGTGTTCCTATACAAAATACTTTCCTCATGTCACAAGGAAAAGGGAAGAAATAAAGAATTAGTTTTCAGTTGATATTTCTGTTGCAAGATTCTAAAACTAATTTCATATTGTCCTACTCTTCTACAGGGTATGACTCATTTAGCTTCTCTGAAATCAAACCAAAATCAGTAATCCCTCACTCTCACTCTGCTGCCCTACCTCAGCCTTTCTTGGTTTATGGGTTTACTCTGTACTTTGTGACTTATGTTTACTGAATAAAATCCAACTTCTTTTCTTTGACTTATAAGTATCATCCTGTTTATTTCTGGATCCTAATTATTTTGCCTTTAGATTTCTCTTAATTTGTAGTGTTTTATTCTGGTTTACTTAAAACTAGATTTCTATACTAGTTTTATCATTGTGATTTGATTGGATTTTCCCTGGTGGAAGCGACATGTTCACCTTTGTACTTTCTATGGATGATATTGTCATAATTCCCTTCTGAGTTCATCTAATTATGAAGTAGTTGATTCTTCGTATATAAGTCTTTAAAATATTGAATTGTTTAATCACACATTTGTCCAACTTGATGATTTATTAGTGTTACTGAATTTTCAATAATAATGATCATCTTATAGGACTATTTCGTTTGTTACTTATTCTGTAAAAACAAATTCTGCTGACA
>RJWT010018485.1:0-18830 GCA_004365215.1 Cuniculus paca
GGGAAAATGCTATCTTTTTTGGCAATAATCTCTCTTGCCTCTTTTCTCTTGCCTTATTTGCTATTTAATGTGTTCCTAAGGGGTAGTATAAAACCAGTGCCAAGTATGGTGGTGTATGCCTGTAATCCTTGCTCTCTGGGAGGCCAAGGTAGGGAGATCATAAGTTTAAACCCAGTCTGGGCAACTTACTGACTTAGTAAGATGCTGTTTCAAAACACAAAACAAAAAAGGACTTAGGATGTAACTCCATGTGAAGCCACATACTCAATGATTCAGACCAAGTGGTAAAAATCAAGCCAATAAATAAACTGAAAATATGTTATGGGTTGTTTCAGGTGCAGATATGAGTATTTGCTTCATATGCAGAAGCAGTAGAATCACATAATTCTCTTATGATAAATACATTAGTGCAGGCTGAGAAATGTGGTCTGTATAGAACATGGAGTATTACTCTGCCATGAAGAAGGGTAAATGTGAGTCATTTTCAGGAAAATGGAGGATTTTGATACCACAATGCTGAGTGAAATAAATCATCACAGAAGTTTAAATGTCTCATGGTTTCTCATATATGAGGAGCCCAAAATATAAACAACAGACCCATGTAGCTGGCTATACTGTGGCAATTGTTGTATGCGTGAGGTAGAAAGAGGTTATGTTGGAGATAGGCTGGGCCCAAATTGTAAGTGACCATATTTGATAGCCTATGGAGTTTGGAATTGATAGTTTGATATTAGAAGCCAAAACTTTGTTGTCGTGTATGAAAATGGTATATTTAGGTTTTATAAAACTAACCCTGAAGGCAATGAGGAAAAGACGTGATAATGGTACCGGAGAAGGTAGATAACTGAATGAGGCCAGCGTCAGAAGGCTGTGGAGATGCACAGCTACCTAAGGAGGACAATTCTGGGAGGAAGAAAGAGAATCCTAAGGGTTTGACACCTGAGTTTGGCAAATAAGGCAGTGAGAGATAAGTGATTGAAACTGATTTCTAAAAAATTAGCATTTCATTTTCAGCCTGAACATCACACCCATAGAGGCCAAGTCCTTTAAAGTACAAACTGTAGATGTATTTCACTCTGTACAGAATCTAGAAAAACTGATGGCAACTGCTTTTTTATATGATAGATCGTGTTTCTTGAGAACACCCTGTGCCGTCTTTATGTGAAGACATCGAATTTTTCAAAAATAGGCAGATCAAGAATGCCTTTGCAACTCTGAGTTCCCAACAGATGATAAATATTTTGGCCACCAAAGGCAAAGCCCTTGTGGTATCCCAGGAGCCAGAAAATATACTATGTATGCAAAATAATACTTTCAATCTCATGGTTTCATGCAGTTCGCTGATAATTAGTGTCTGAAGACGTTTTGCATAAAAGTCAATTCAGAAGTTGAGTCAATGATTGAGGCTGAGAAATATGAGAGATGTTGACCTTCCTGCTGCCAGGATCAGCGCTCTCCTTGTTGGAATAGGTGAGACGTGTTAATCACCCATTTAGTAATTTGCTTCAGTGAAGGTGCTAATTGAAAAGGTGACATACTCAACTTTTTGTTTTATTAGGTAAAATGCTTCTCTGGGACTTGTTGCTGTTGTCTTAGTTTAAAGCATTCTTTAAAATGTTGTCTGGATTAGGGGAAGGTAGTCTGTGTCTTCACTAGATAAGAATTGCACTGGCACTGCTTCTCCGATGTAAATATTTTGGAAATCGAGTCTATTAAAAGCGACTTCCAAGGGGGACGTTTAAACAGTAAGTTGCTTTGTTTCCTTAATTTCAGCTGTACTAGTAGTGACCTTTCTCCTCTCTGTGGCAGATAGCTCTGTGTGTGTGTATGTTTTAGGAATAGTGTGCAGGAGCTAGGGGGACACACAACATTCTGTTTTTTCCACATTGGATGCTTGTCCTCTGGTTATTGCTGTTGACCACAGATGTGCAGACAAAGAGCAGGGGGAATTGTTGTTTCACCCCTGTCCATGGCTGTAAATCCCTTTCCCTCTGCCTGGAGGGATTTCCAGGGGGTTTAAATAACCTGCATCCTTTTCCTCTTCCCGTTCATTTTTCTTTTTCTCTTACTTTTGAGAGCCAAGTGTGAAAGGCCAGGACATGCAAAAGCAACTGATTGCACTGGTGTTGTAGTCAGAATTGTAAGGAGAACAATTACATACAAGACACAGAATTTATAATTTCATGATGGTTACCCAGAGTTAAATACAAGAAAGTGTAGGAAATCTGTCCACAACACTAAAGACCTAGAAAATCCAGTGGAGGGCCTGGGTCCTAGAGCAATGTCCTGCATGAGTCCAGCTGAAGACCTGGAGCCCATGACAATGCCTCCCACAAGTCCAGCTGGAGGCCTAGAGCCCGCAACAATGACTCATGCAAGTCTATTTCACGCTGGACTCTTAGACTTGATCTGTGCTGGGAAGGCCCAAAGGTGAGCAGTGGAAGCTGGAAAGTCTATGCCAGTGGGATGAAGGATCTGTGCCAGTAGGTTGTGTGTTCCACACCGGAGCCAAGAAGTGACACTCAAAATAAGGACCAGGGCTCCCCCAAAAAGTACCACAGCCATCCTCAGCAACAATGAGGTCCTGAGCCCCTCTGACAATGAGAACAGCTAACTTCATATCTGGAAGCCAGCGTAACAGCTTCTCCTGGTGAGTAAACAGCACACATCCGCCCCTCTGGAGCCAGGAAGCGATGCTCAATGTAAGGACAAGAACAACCCCAAAGTGAACCACAGTCATTCTCAGTGACAATTCCCTGAGCTCCTCCTGTGATATTGCTGAATTCATATCAGGGAAGCCAGCATGAAAAGCTCCTCCAGGAGAACCAATGGCTCCAAAAAAAAAACACTTGGGGGAACCCACAATGCCACACTCTTCCTCTCCATGTCTCTTTTTAAGCTGGCAGCTTTCCTCAGGTGGGCCATCCACATTCAGCACCATGCTGATTTAATTCAGATGGTGTTAAGTTGACCACCAGTTCTTAATCCATAACAACAGGTAAAATGAGAAAGTGTCTGCGCACAGCCAGAGAAAGGGGGAGGCTCAGAAAATAGCTGCAAAAGCCTTACCTTAGCACTTCGGGCTGATCTGTGGGTACAGAGACATCCTATAAACATTACAAAAATTTAAAGCAATGAACAGAAGAGTAATAACACCCAGAAAACTATGGGGATGGAGAAAAATCTGATTCCCAGGGTCATGTAAATGTTGGATTCAAATGTACAGTTTTTCAATAAAATATCATAAGGCATAAAGGAACATAAAAGAGTGACCCATTCAGAGAAAAAAAAAATCAACAGAAACCATCTTTGAAAAGAATCTCAAGTCAGACCTACTGGCCAAAAACTTCAGAACAACTATCTTAAAGGCACTCTAAGTACTAATGGAAGATGTGGGAGAAAGCCAGCAAACCTTTGCAACAAACAAAATGTAAGTATCTGGGGGCTTTTATAGGTAAATGGTGCAACTTGAGACCATACTCATAAGTGGGATAAATCAGACCCATATGTGTAAACATTGTATTGTCTCCACTAGTGTGAGAAACTGCATGAGTGAATAAGAGCTAAAAGTACAATAGATATTGTGAATTGGGAAGAAACTGTTCAAAAGAAAAGATAAACTATGACAGGGGAAAGGAGAAAGGAAGAAAAGGAAAAAGAAAAAATATATGTGCATACACAAGGTAGTTAAGATAGTTATACAGCTAGTTCTCTTAGTTCATTGAAAGGAAAGGTTTGTGCTAATATTGTTTGGACAAGATATCATGCCTGTACCTTATACTCTGAATAAGTACTACAAAGACCACAATAAGCAATGTATTAATTATTGTAACTATCCTACTAACCTGTTTTGAAACTGTTTCATCGTTATTTTTATCTTTTCTCTCTTTAAAGTAAAAAAATAAAGAGGTACAAACCTTATAGAGAAATAAAACATAAGTTATGGAGTTGAGCACAATAACTGAAATTTAAAATACGCTAGAAGAATTGAAAGGTATATGTCATCAGGCCAAAGAGAGAATTGGAGAATTTGAAGGTAGTGTAAATCTATCAGATCTGAAGAACAGACAGAAGAAAGATTGAAAGAAACTGAACAAAGCTGGAGGTACCTGTGGACCAATGTACGTATTATAGTCATCCCATTAGAAAAAAGAAGAAAGCAGAGAAGAAACATGAGGAAAGGCAGCCTGGAAACCTCCCAAACTTGATGAAAGACATGAATATAAACTTCTGAGAAATTGAACAAGGTCAAGTAACGTGACCTTAAGGAGGCGCACGTGGAAACACATTGTGATCAAGCTTTCCAGGGTGGAAGCCAGGGGCTCTTGAAAGCAGTAAGAGGAGTGACTCCTTGTATGTCAAGGAGAGTCAATAATATCAGAGATTTCTCATCACAAACTTTGAACCCAGAAAGCAGTACACAGATATATTAAAATGTAAATTAAAGACGATATCAACCAATAATCCTATATCCAGAAATACTGTCCTTTAAAAGCGAAGGAGAAATGAAGACATTTCAGGTACAGAAAAGTTGTTTGTCCCTAGGAGGCCTGTACTGTGAGAAATGCTCAAGAGACTCCTACAGGGTGAAATGTAAGGACAACAGACAGTAGTTTGAAGTTGTCTGAAAAATTAAAGGTCACAATAAAGGTAAATACATGGGCAAATATAAAAGCTAGTGATGTAACAACAGCTCTATTTTCATGTTGTGCATGATTTAAGAAAAAATGTATTAAAGAGATCAGAAGTCTAAAAGCTAATGTCATTGCAACTTTGGTGTGTAACTATATATTTATATAGAGAGATTAACCCTTCAAAAAGAATCATTAGTTTATGTTTGGAGGTATTCAATGTATAAACATACAATTTTATGATATTAATAACCAAAATGGGTGCAAATGATCATGTAAGGGAACAGAGATTTTGTATGATACTGAAGTGAAGTTGGAATAAATTCAAATTATATTATGATAACTTTAGTATGTCAAATGTAATTCCTGTGACAGCTAGAAAGAAAACAAATATAGAATGTATACTTTAGTGAATGAGAAGAAAATTTAAATGTTTCCCTTTGAATGTTAACAAAGAAGAAAATAGCAATGCAGGAATTTCAGGAAAAAAAACTATGCAAAACAAACAGAAAAATGATAAAATTAAATTCTGCCTTACAAACAATCGATTTAACCCTAAAAGGGCTAAAATTTCCAATTAAAGATACAGATTGTCAGAATAAATAAAATACACATTTCAGTTATATACTACCTACAAGATACTGATTTTACATCCAACAATAGAGGCGAATTGAAAATGAAATGATGAAAAGAGAAATTCCAAGCAAATACAAACTAAAAGAGAAGAAATGCTAACATAAGGCAAAATAGGCCTTAAATAAAACTATTTATAAGGGACAAAGAAAGGCAATATATTACTAAAAGTTTTGATATAGCATGAAGATATATCAGTTATTAACATTTCTAAAAAGGGAACCAAAATTTATGAAGAAAAATTGCTAGAAATGAAAGGTGAAATAACTACAGTAATACCTGGAAATTTCAATAACTCATTCTTTATAATAAATAGAACAACAGATAGGAGGTAAGTACAAAAGGGTTTGAACAACACAATAGATCAACTAAATCTTATCTGACATGTAAGGAGCTCTTGTATAATAACAGCATATACATTCTTCTCAAGAATGGGTCATATGTTATGTTACAAATTAAGATCAAATAAGTTTAAAAAGATATCAGATGAATTACCTTTTCTGATCACAACAATATTACAAAGCTAGAAGTCAACATCAGAAAGAAAACTGGAAAATTCACAAGTTGTTGACATTAACTCACTTTTAATGACAATTTAATTTAATTTAATTTAATTTCTTGATAGAGTCTCACTGTGTAGCTCAGGCTGTCCTTGAACTCACTGTGATCCTCCTGCTCAGCCTCCTGAATGCTGGGGTTATAGTCCTATGCCACTACACAGGCTATTTTTTGTTTTGTTTTATGGTTTTTGAATAACACACTTTTAAAGCAGCTAGTTGAAAGATGAAGTCAGAAGGGAAATTAGAAAATACAAGCACAAATTCACTGTGATGAATGCTATCATTATATATATCTAAATTGTAATATAAATTTAATTATAAAAAGAAAATACTTATAGGTGAAGGAAAATAAAGTGTATATCATATCAAACTTATCAAATATCAAAACTTACATGCATAGTAAACAGTCAATTGTAGAAATTCATAGCTATAAATGCTTACATTAAAAAACGAGGAAAATCTCAACTTTGACTTCACAACTTAAGGAACGAGAAACCATCAAACTAACACCAAGCCTGCAGAAGAGAGGAAAAAAATCATGATTACAACAGGGACAAACAAAATCAAGCCTAGAAAAGGAAGAGTGAAAATCTGTGAAATAAAAAATTGATTATTAGAAAACAGCAACAAAATTGCACAATATTCTTAAAGAGAAACTAAGAAACGAGACAGAAGACTCAAATTACTAAAATCAGAACATTATTACCAATTCTACAGATATAGAAAAAATTGTAAGAAAAATACTATAAACCATTGTGTAACAATAAATCAAATAGCTGAAATGAAATGATTAAATTTTTAGAAACACAAAACTTACTAAGATTATCTCGTTAAAAAATAGGAACTCTGAATAGACTAATAATGATTAAGAGAACTGAACCAGTAGCCAAAACTCTCCCAATAAAGACATCCTCAAAACCACATAGCTTCATTGGAGAATGCTATTAAACATTTAAAGAACTAATATTCTTTTTCAAGTCTTTCCAAAAATTTTCAGAGAATATATCAAGTTGTTTATGAGGCCAGTACTATACTGATTGCAAAGCTCAACCCTGAAACTAGTAAACCAACTTCAGAAGCATATTAAAAGATTACAGACCATGACAAAGTAGGATGCTTTCTTGGAAAACAGAAAAATCAATCAATGTAATATACTATACTGACAGAATGAAAGAAAAGAAACAATAACCCACATGATTGATCATCTAAATTAATCCCCAAAAGCAACTGACAGAATTCAACACTTGCTCAGGATACAAAGCATTCAATAAACTAGGAATAGAGCAAATCATAAAAACTTCATCGAAGCTGTGTATAGAGACCTCAGAGCAAACAACATATTCAGTGGGAAAATCCTGAAAAATTTTACTCTAAGATCAACAGTAAGAGAAGGAATCCTGTTTTTACCATTTCTATTAAATGTAGTAGTATTAAAATATTAATTCGGTGGATTTATGGAAATAGGATATAAGGCAATATGCAAAGCTCAGTTGCCTTTCTCTAGACTAATGAATAATCTAAAAGGAAATTTAGATAACAATTCTATTGATAATAGCATCTACAAGAATAAAATGCTTAGGAATTAACCAAGAAGGTGAAAAACGTCTACAAAGAAAGCTACAAAACATTGTTGAAATAAACTAAAGAAGATATGAATGAATGAAAATATCTTCTTCCACTGGCAGACTTCATACTGTTAAAATTCCAGTATTACCCAAAGAGATTTATATATTTAATGCTATCCCTTTCAAAATCCCAATGATCTTTTTGTTTTGGAGAAATGGAAAAACTCATTCTAAAGTTCACAAAGAATTACTAGAAACCACAAATAGCAAACTGCATCATGAGAAAAGTGAGCAAAGCTAGAGAACTCACAGTTTCTGATTTCAAGACTTAATACAAGAATATAGTAATTAAAACAGAGCACATCAACATAAAGACAACCGTAAGGACTAATGAAACAAAATTAAGAATTCAGAAATAAACCCTGGCATATATGGTCAAATAATTTTTGGCAAAGGTGCCAAGATCATTTGGTGGGGGGAAAGATAGTCTTTTCCACAAATCATGTGGGAAAAAAAGAATATTCATGTATTTACAAGATCTACCAAAATTTATTCAGAATGGATTGTAGCCCTCAATGCAAAACCTCCACCTATGAAACCCTATGAACAACTATAGGATAAAATTTCATACCAATAAATTTTAGAGTGATTTCTCAGATATGACAACTGAAGCACAGGAAACAAGAGAAAAAAAATGAACCAACTTGGCTTTACAAAATCATTTTAAAATTGTGCATTATGAGACAATTTCAATAAAGTAAAATGTAACCGATTGACACAGAATATTTGCAATAATATATCTGATAAGGGCTTCATCTCCTTAACAAGAACTGCTAAACTGCAACAACACAAGGACATACCACTGAATAAACCTTTCTCTAAAGAAGATACACAAATGGCTGAGAAGCACATGAAAAACTGCTCAACTTCATAATCATTAGGAGAATGCAAATCCTAACTCCAGTGAGATACCGTCTCATACCCATTAGTACAGTTACTATAAAACCACAATGACAAACCAGATCACAATTTTTGGGAAGCATGTGAAATATCTGAAACCCTATGTACTATTGATGGGGATGTTAAATTGTTTAGTAATAGTAGAAAACAGTATGGTTGCTCAGGAAATAATTAAAGCTGAATTACCATAGGAATTGACTATTCTATTCCTGGAAGGATACTTCAAACACTAGCATTCAGACGCTTGAAGAGGTTCTTGTATAATCATGCACTGTTTGGAAAAGCTAAAATGTGGAAGTAGCCCAAGTTTCCACTGACAGATGAATGGATGAGCAAAATGTGATCTATAGACAATGAAATATTCAGCCTTAAAAAAGCAAGAAAATAGTCACCTGTACTACAATATGGATGACCCTTGAGAACACTATGCTAAGGCAAAAATGCCAGTCGCAAATAAACAAATACTGACATATTTCATTTTTTTGCCCTTTGCTTCTTTGCCTTACTCAGCTTTGTGTAAATCAAAATATAAATCACAAATCAAATACAAATGACAACTCCACTTTAACCAAGTCTGTCAACGCGTTCTCCCAACAGCTCAGACCATCATTAGCATTTTTTAGCAATAAGATATTTTAAAATTAATGTATGTACACATTTTAGACAAAATGCCACTGTAGAGTTAATAAATAATATAGTGTAAACATAATGTGAATGGCATGTAGAAAACCAAACGCATCGTCTGAGTTACTTGCTGGAGATACCTGCTTCTAGTGTGGCGCTGAGCCTGCAGTATCCCTCACTCACACTGCCCTGCATGAGTCCGTTACAGGTTTTCGGTGTTACAAGATGAAAAGACTTCAGGTGACAGGTGGTGGTGATAGAGGGCCCACAATGGCGAATATGTTTAATATCACTCTGCATGAAATAGTTAAGATGGTAAACTTATGTGTATTTTACTACAATAAAAATTAGAAGAAGTTGTTCTCTTTTACTGTAAGGATATTTTTATTAACTTAGTTATTAACCATCTCCCATCTCCTGCAGGGACAGTGATTTTCAACCCCAGCTGAACATTATAATCACCTAAAGAGGTGTGTCCTCATGTGCATTTGCCTAGCTCTACCCAGACCAACTAAATCAGAATTTCTGGGAGGGATCTCAGGCAACTATCACATTGAAAAGTTTTCTCGGTGATTCTAAAGTATAGTGTGGGTTAAAAATAACAACTAGGATGGTTTTCCCTCAGATTCTCTGAGACACAATTTTCATTTTAGTTCAAGATAGCTGCCGAAATTAAAAGAGAGAAAGCTTGTTTCAGTCAACAGGAGGTGAAAATAATTATGAAAAGCAAAGATGTGTTTGTATTTGTTTTCATTTTCACAAAGGAATCCATACCGTTTTTCCTTAGTACTGGTCAACCTCGTCCAGGACTAGCAGCAGTGTTTCAGTGCTGTTGTTTTCCAAGGTCATTAATCACTTCCTATCTCAATTTCATTACATTTTCAAGAAAATACAGATTTTTTTTCTTTCCATTTTCTTTCCTTAGGTCCTTATCTAATCAACACTGGGAATACCAGTCTACAAGAAGGAAGAATGTTATACTCCAAAAGCATGTATTCTCCTCATCGAGCTAGCAGAGATTTTTGTCTCTTGTTAAGATGAATTTTCCAGTGCCTAAGCATGGATATTATTATTTTCACTAAGATCGTTACAAAAATGTAGTTGTCAGGTAGTGCTGCGATAATGCCACATGACAAACAACCCCCACCCCCTCTTTCTCAGTACCTTACATTAACCAAGTTTTATTTTCTTGCCCATGCCCCAAGGTCATCTGGATGTCTGCTGACCTTCTTCACTTAGGCTGGATATGACTCCAGGCTCTAGGCCAGGTCAGAGTCTGTACTACTGTGTCTATCTGCGGGTAAAACAGGCACAGAGAACAAGGACAATCTCCTTTTACAGCAAATTACAGGTGCTTGGGAGGAGACAATGAAAACACATGATGTCTCTTAACCCCTCAGCTGTGGACTGGCCCATGATTCCTGTCCCTGGCCATTTGACAAAGAAATTTGACTTTAACTGCCCTGAGAGGTCTGGAAGCTCAAATGGCTAAGGGCTTACTGTATAACTGTGTTAAAGAACTGGTAACAATAATTTAATCTATTCCAACAATAGCTCAAGAATAATTACCTGAGTTTACAACTGGTATATCTATAAAGCTGAAAGTATAATAGGCATCTTTAACAAAGCTCCAGGAGGATCAAATGAAGACCCAGTTCTGCACATATCTGGATACTGTCTGACAATCTTCATGAGGTTTCCATGTGCATTTTTTTCAACTGTTGAAAACACGTAGTAGTACCCTGATTATGAGGGAATACCTCAGATGGGACATTGGAGAACAGTTGGTAAAATCTAAAGTACAATAAAATAGGAGCTTGCGATAATGATACATTTCACTTATTGTCTCAAAGATTCAGTTTGAAATTGCATTTAATTGCCCAGCTGAGAATGCCATGTTTTCCCTCTGCCCTGTTTCACGAGTGACGCTTGAGGAGGAGCTGACAACTCCAGCACTTCAAGCACGGGCTGCAAACTCTGATACCTGGAGAATACCCAGTCTAGTCAGGCCCGTGCAACACCTTGCCAACACTGATGCTAGTTCAAAGTTAAGAAAGTGAGAGATTTCTCAGTAAAAATCACAATTGCTGGCTTCTCTTCAAGTCCAGAAGGTGGGGTACCTTCCGAAGCCTGCATTCCTCCATGGCAACGACATAGCAACTGCTTCTTTAAGAGGTGGGCGCTCTCCAGGTTCCCACATTTCCCATTACTTCCTATGGTGTTGCACCCGCCCACTTCATTCAGGGCTGTTATTTTCTGGGATCCTTTATACAGGGCTCATACGCAACCAACTTAGCCAGCAAAGCCAAGAACCAACCAGTTAGAAACCAGTAGAGTGGTGAAGCAGGATTGTAGGGTGCATTCTACTGTGAGGCCGGATGTTGATTCTTTAAGAGCTGACAAATGAGATGATGCAAAAGATTTTAGGAATAGGGCCAGTGGCCATAGTGGCAACAGGGATATGCTGGGGACTTGGAGGAGGGCTTCTTTATCAAGCATTAGAGAAGGGTTTCAACATTTTGATAACAGGTATTCCCCTATTGTACACAGCTATAAATATCAACACTGTTGTAAAATTTGCCTTTTTATTCTAGAATGGATTTGATCAAGAATAAGGACTAAGAATAGAAATGATTGGGAACCTAAATTCAGAAAACTTGACCCAGTTTCCTGGAAAGTACGGCGTGAACATAAAGGATCCAAGGAAATACTTGCTTATTCTGGAAAAGCTGGTTGTCTCCTGTTCTATCCACACCCTTTCATTGCCTGTCTTAGGACAGCCTTTCAAACAGGAGAGGGTTTCCTCTGGGACCTCAATGCCCTCTGCTTCCCTCTGACTGGTTCATGTCAGCCTGGCTCTTCTTGCTGTTAGTGTAGGTGATGTCAGAGCAAGGCAGATGCTCGGGGAAACCGCTTGACAGCCTCTGATCTCTTAGAGATAAAACACACAAATTTAAGATACGCCTTAATGAAATATAATGAGTTTAGTATTCACAATGATAGCTCCTTTCTGAAGTTCTTCATGAAATGCCCATTTCCAGTTTATAGGTTGTTGACTCTTGTCACCCATAAAAAAGCTAAGTGTGTCATTTCGTTTATGAGACACACTATTCTCTTCCATGATCTTTTGTGCTCGTGGCAAAAGAAATGAGTTTTTTTTTTTAAATGTCAATTTTATGATTCCTCAAATGCCACATTTCTCTGAGATTTCTGTTTTTAGATAAAGTGGAATGTGCCATTTAACCAGAATAGTCTACTTTATGATGGAAATATATGGTGTTAAGATTGAAAAAGGAGCAATAATTCAATAGTATGGCATCACGTGTGGCAGAGAAGATGAACAGGATGGTTGGAAGGCTCTAGAGCCATACTACACCCATCATCATTTACTTCCTATTTCTCGAGCCAGGTGGCACAGAGTGGCGATTTGCTCTCTGGAGAACTACACAGCCTCAAGGCATCGAACTCAAATGGTCTTTGTGGGAGAAGACGAACTTGTAATATCTCTCTGGGAAGCTCCTTAAAGTACAAAGCTTCGGAGAGTTGCTGAGAAATTACAGTAAAGAAGTTGTGCAATATGACATGTTCTGAATTAATTTACTCTCTACAGGAGCAAGGAGACTAGCAGGCAGATTAAACCCACCACTCTAGTTTTATAAAAATAGTTGATTGATAAAGGTTTCATGCTGGTTCACTTACTAGGCTAACACAACTGCTCTCCAATGCCATTGTATGTGGGATGTTTCTCCACATTAATTAAGAGTTTTCATGCCAGGTTGGGGAAAATAAAATGAATAATCTTACAAATCCATAATATTGCATTGCTTAGTCCTTTTATCCCTTTTTTCTCTTTCTGTAGCTTCTGCCTCCTTTTTTTCTCAACCTGGATATCTTGTGTCACCTTTAAAACCCTACATGGCAGGTGTGATTTATTATTATTATTATTATTATTATTAATTATTTTTCCAGTTGAAGAAATTGAGGCCAAAGAACCTGAAATTAAAAGGTTTGACCCTGGCATTTGTACCCAGTTCTATATTGCAATGTATCTCTTTTTATTCTGGTTTTAGTTGTTTCTTTACCATCATTCTGAAAAGAGACTAAGTGAAAAAGTCTTTCTTTTTGCTGGGTCTCCATTCCATTTTTTCAATTGCGTTCTTTTCTTCTTTCCACATGGACTTCGTTAATTCGTAGACTGCATAGAATAGAAAAATAATTCTTATTTTATTTAGCAGGATGACAAGAAGCTCAAATTTAGGCATAAAAAGAGTGAATTAAATAATATTACAATGTTTTTATTTCAGAGAGCAAAGTGTAATACACTGGTAGACAAATATATTCCCAAAATGTTTTATTATTAATTGGATCTACTTACTAGTGGGCTCCTACCAGGACCAAGATATTTTACTGGGAATATGGTGGTAAAACAATGATTCACATAATTTGTCTATTCATGGAGTGCCTTCACATAGGAGATGCTAGTCTATAGTATGAGGCTAGTTAAAATAGATGTAGTTGAGATACAATAAATGCATAGGTGTAGCATAGGAGAGGCGATTCATTCTCATTGGCATTAACTGGGGAGCATCTAACAAGAATGTGGCATTTGAAATTTTCCTTTAAAGATAAGAAATAAAAATACAGCATGAAATGCAAAATATAAAAGAAGTTGTTTTGGTTTGGCTGGAGCACAGTAGATTCCTAAAGAGCATAAGAGAAGATACTAGTGGCAAGATATACTGAAGTCAGATTCTGAAGAACCACATTAAGAGTCTGGATTTCTATCAAAAGACAACTAGGATTTGCTGATATTTTATGTTGGAAAATAAAACAATGTGACCCCCACAAAAGCAATCCTGACAGTGCATGAAGGATGTACGAGGGTGAGCCTATGAGCAGGGAGATGAGTTAGAAGGCTATTGCAGTTGTTGGGCTGGAGATGAGTGATGATATATTACTGTAGCTATCCAGGGCTGTATAATAGATTACCCTAACATTTAGTTGTTAAAAATGACAAACAGTTATTGTCTTACAGGTTTCATAGGTCAGGAATCCCAGCGCCGTTTAGTTGGATGCCTGTGGAGCTCAGCTTGCTAATGAGGTTGAAATCAAGTTTTGGGCCACAGCTGCAGTCTCTGTAAGACTCGACTCAAAGTGAACCCACTTCTGAGTTCACTGACATGGTTCTGTGCAGGTATTTGGAGGCCCTGGCTTGGAAACCTCAGTACCTTGCCTTGTGAGTTTCTCTGCAGGACAACTCAATTCATGGCTGAGACTGCGTTCAGAACAACAGACAGCGCCTGCAATGTAAACTACAAGATTTTCCTAGAAGTGAACTCATTGATTTTGCACTGCTCTTTTTTCTAGAAGCAAGATATCAGATCCTGCTCATGTTCAAGAAGAGATGGTTAAATAAGGCATGAACACCAGTAGGTGGGGGCTCAGTGAGACAAGCTTTAAAGTTTTCTGTCACAGAAGATTCTCATGGGCTGAATTGCATCCCCCAAATGCATATGCTGACATCCTCAGAATGTGACCTTACTTTGTGATAGGGCTTTAAAAGAGGTAATGAAAGCATAACGAGGTCATATCAGTGAGCCCTAATTCAATATGACTGGTGGTCCTGTAAGAGGAGTAGATGAGGGCACAGGCCTGCAGAGAGGGACATTATGTGAAAACACAGACTGCCACGGACTAATGGTGGGAAAGAGGCCTCAGAATGACATCTGTGACACCTGATTTCAGACATGCAAGACAATAAATTTCTGTGGCAGCCCTGGAAAACTAATTGAACCATAAAGGTCTAAACATAAGCAGTGAGAAGGGAAATGGAAAGGAGAGTTATGAGTAGCACTCAACAACTATGTGGTTAATTCTTAGATAGGAAAGAGACAACTCCCTGCTAACAAAAAGAATTCTTATGTACAAATCCACTTAAGCAAAACCATCTTACTTCGCTTATTTACTTCTTTATTGGTCTCATGAGGGACACAGACCTAGTAGAGCAGATGCAATGTAACTTGAGTCCCACTGCACTGGTTAACATCTTCAGTCGCAGGATATGTTCTCCAGAAGCAGACACTAAACAGAGTTTGAGAGGCAAGATTTAGAGATCGACAGATGTGAAAGAGAGAGGAAGCTGGACTGGGTGAGGGAGAGGTCCAGCTATGATTCACACCCAGCCTTTGTCAGGAGTTTGGAAGAAAGTGTTGGTGGTTTAAGTTGTCCTGCACTGGACTGAAATGACCGGGCCTGAGTAATCCCCCAATCCCATTATTTCCTATGAACTGACTTGCAGGGAAGACTGGGCAAGGTGGCCCTGCAACTAAGACACACCCCGAAAGCTGGGGCTGTCTGCAGTCTACTGATAGCTCTCCCTGCTGCCAGGAAGTCAGCCTTTTCTTTGAAAGGGTTGGGTGGTGGATCTCCAGGTTTACCAAACCTTCCTCAATACAGGATGAAATACACGCTGTAATATGTAAGTTCCTGGAACTCAAAACCAACCCACATGCAGTTAGAGTAACAGTTAACGTGTGACAAAAGCTGACTCTTCACTATGCTGTGATCTATCGCAGGATTTTATTTATTTTTCAATAAAGCCCTATGTGGTTATTTTATTACTTGTTCCACTATACATATAAAAGACCTTAATATTTACAGAAGTGACATTTATCCTTCACAGCCATTCCATGGGTGGCAGGCCAGGAAATAAAATCTGATTCTCTTTACTCTAAGAGTCCATGACTTGACAACTCAGTTATACCCCATGTTGACTAATGGATGGTGTTAGACTTAAGGCACTTCTTAAATGAGGTGTTGCAAGACTCTTTTTTCACATGTCTATACTGTCAAACAACACTTCTAATGAAGGCATTAGCAGACATACTTGTCAAAGCTGTAGATGACAATTTCCGGAAAGGAAAAATACTGTAGACACAAAAATCAAAGGCATTCCAAGAGCAATGATGTTCAAAATTGTCAGGGTGAAACTTAGCAGGGATTTACATTAAATTTTATGCTTAGGTTCTGAATTTCCATGCACAAATTCTGAATGAGGAAAACCTAACCTAGAAATAGTTTATTTGAGAGAAAAAAGCTATAGAGGATTTGACAGGCTCCAAAGAAACTCAGTGAAGCAGCAAAAGATTAAGTATGATTATCAGTTAGACCTGATTTTAGATCTTGGTTCCAACATGTAACACATGGTTGGATACTTTTCTTCTCTAAGACTGGATTTCTTCAACTAAATTAGAGATAGTAATACCACTTATCTTGACGACTTCAGAGACTTCTTAAGAATATTTTGGGGAAGAAGACACATGTAAAAAGACTTGTAAACTATTACATAGACTATAAAAGCAAACTTGGCTGTTATTTTTGATGCATGCCATCTCACATCAGGTACGGAACAGGTGGGCAACGTGAGCTAGAGCAGGTAGCTCCAGAGCACACCTAATTGCTATGAGCTACATCATTTCCAGCCCCTTATGGGCTTCTGGCTCTTTTTGGGACAGTAGTTTCAAATGTAATGACTCAAAAAAAAATCAGGGTCCCTGTGATGGGTGTGGTACAGGGTTTAGATACATTTTTGTGAAGATCCAGTAAGAGGAGGAATAACTACGGATTCCAGGAAGGCTGAAAGGAGCAAAACACAAAGTTAATAACAAATTTCATACTCAAAGGTTCTATGGATAATGCTTAAGGCTATTTTCTACCAAACACTTTCTGAGCATGAACTTTGTTGTAATCAATTTTTCTTTTCTCAGTCTTCCTGTGATTGGTAGCTATTCTTCCACTTATTAGATTTTCACAAAAGCTCACATAAAGAGAATAAAGAAAAAGACTGTGCTGACTATCAACAATATACTAATCATTGTTGTGCACTGTTCTACAAATATTTATTCTCACCATTGTCTTCATTTTGCAGCTGGCAAAACTGAGGCTTTGTTGACATAAACATCTTATAAATAGATAAACTATCCTGTAAGTAATTAGTGGAGTTGGACTGGAACTCATAGAGTAGTGCTCTTGTTGAACATCTTTCCATTTCCACCATCAAGACAACACTAGGGCAAATTCTCTGTGTTAGGGGCACCCCAGGCATTGTCAGAGAAAGCAGAGCATTACTCACAGCAGGACTGCTGAAGATTGTGATGACCATGCCTGCCATAAGCAATCATCTCCCTATGGAATAAGGTGAAGTTTTAATGGCAGGTGACCACCTCTTCTCTCATCCTTGTAACTGTGACCTTTGTGAGACTCCAGAGACAAGTCATTCTTAACAATTCTTAAGAAGATATCATGGAGGTCATGAATCATTCAGCTATGTGGTGTTGCAAGCCTAGCCCCAAGATGTCAGTTATAATAACTATTGACATAGTTACAGGACCTCTGGGACCCTCCAAATTGCAGCAGTATTCATCAGCCTCCATCACTTTAGCCTTTCACCTACACCGTAAAGTCTAATACCAGAACAAAGATACTGGAGTCAGTTCACATTCAGGGTTTAACAGCTGAGATGAAGGAAATGAATTCCTAGATCAGATCCCCAGGGATTGTTTGGTGATATGGAGAACCCGTATACCATGGGCCAATCAGCAATTTAAATATTTTCACTCGGAACTGGGCACCAATGACACCCATCTACCCAGAATATAGCTTCTATCTGTAGATGCACTCTCAGTGAACCACCTCCCCCAAGAGCACATGAAAGTCCTAGCTCAGTTACATCCTAAACAGAAAAAGACTGTAAAATGCTCTAAGATAAAACGGAATGTTAGATGTCACCGAATGGCGCTATCTATAGGTACAGAAGCATGACTGTTCGAGAGCTGTAAAAGCACTCTCCTGAGCTTCAAAGGAAGAAATTTCAGGACTAAGCTGGATTGAAATATTTGCTCATTTCAGACCTCAGTTCGGTACTCTGCTTACTCAGCCAGCCCACCCTTCCCTCTGTTTTATGCCCTCCCCATATGATATTAGTGAAAATACCCTGCAGATGTGAAGTGCCATTTAACATGTTTGAGTTTTTTATTTTCACCATCCTCCTATCTGGCCAGGAGCAGAATGGTATGGCATTGGAATTGGACCCTACTTAGAGAAAGAGAGCATTTCTGATTACCTCAAAAAGGCCTCTGAAAGGTTTTACTTGTAAGAGAGAAGAATACAATTACTCTGAGACCTCCAGAGGGATTTTGGGCATGCAACAGAACTGAAGCTTGTGGAACAAAACTAAGTAGGAACTCAGATACCCTATCCTGCTTCTAAGGAATTTGGTGTCAGTGTGACTTATTAAAATGAGCAAAACCTTGGGAAGTTGCTGTATTCTGGAATTATTACTTCATGAATCAACATAAACTATGCTCTTGAGCTATGGCATTCTTTTATTTTTTTAAACGTATATGGCAGGAAGATTGTGTTTGATGGAGAGACTTAGGTGCCTGGTGTGCACAAAGTGAATTAGGAATTAGCAATCTTAGACTGCAAATGAGTCAGTGGGAGTTAGCACAGTGATCCATAAAGAGACCTCTAACATTCCTCCTGCCCTCCACCTGAGGAAAGTAATCCAGAGCCCCACCACCCAGAACACTTAAGTGAGCAGCCTGCCTTCTACACTTCCTTACAACCTCCATTTTTGTTGAATAAAAAGACAAATGGCAAAATATTTCCTGATTGCTTCAGAATTTCCTTCCATAATTGACCTAATAAGAAAATGAGCATTTCAGGATAAAAATGAATTAATGGCACAGGGGATCAGATTCACTGTTCCTCAGGCATCCCGTTCAACAGTTGGGAGCCAGGAAATGGCATCAGATGAAGGGCAACCTCTCTCCTTAAAACTCCTTTTTGAAGGACCT
>RJWT010018486.1:0-18834 GCA_004365215.1 Cuniculus paca
CATGCCCTGCAGATGGCAGTTGTAAGGCATTTTAACTTACACATTCATTTAATAATAATTTGTTAAACGTTTATCGAGTGCATAAAAATACTATGTTGGGCACTTGCTTAATTTTCTTATTGATTGAATGGTTAGTTCATCCCTGATTGACAAACATTCTTCCAAGGATAACCTAGTAAAAGCTGACAATGCACACTTAGCAGGCCAAAGGACAGTTCTGTAGGGCCCAAGGAGAGCTAGGCATGGGTAAGCCAAGATGAATCAAGTATCTAATATCTTATCTTCTGCCTTCAAGTTGGCCCTGCCAATGATGGCTGAAGTGCTGAAGAGATGTTATTTATTCACTGACTTACTCATCAACTCAAAACTATACACTGACCATTCACTAGCCCACAAATGTGAAATTAAGGGTAAATATGTCAGGCATGGTCCATGTCCTCAAATGTTTACAGACCACTGGGAAAGACTGAAAGAAGAGAAGCAATTGCAAAAATAGCATGGAGGTGCAATTTCTCTGATGAAGGTGGTGCGTATATTGACAGATAAGGGAAAATGGCAAAGCGCACCGTGTTTTCTTCTCCTCCACGCTTCCTGGCTGGGCAGCCTGCAGCCCTTGTTACTCCGCATTTAGGGTGGCACATTGTGCTGCCAAGTAGTTCTGCCCACCTGCAGGTCCTTCAGCTAAACTGGTTAGGGCACAGCTGTCACCAGCCCAGCTCCAGACTGATCCCTAAATGCAGCAGCCTTTTCACACAGAGGGTAGTCGTTCACCATCACAAATGGCACCTTTAATTTGGTCCCTCTCTTATGTGTCTATGTCTAAGATGGTTTGCCTAAGAGAATCAGGTGATATTGGATAGCTTGGTTTAAATCCATTAATCCTGACAGAGAATTGAATGGTTCTTCATGTCTCTTAGATATTATTCTTTCATTTACCAAGTGACATTCTATCACTTAACAGGCAGTATCAAATCACTGAAATTTTTGAATCCAAGAGTTGTCTTTCCTACTGTCTTGGATATGAGCACCTCGGCCAACTGATTTATCAGATTCAAGGTTTGAATCAGTAAATAGTTGCTCAGAGATTTGGCAAGAGTTTTGAGGTGATCTTCTGAGCCTTCTAAGTTGAACCCTGTTATGGTTTAGATCTAAAGTGTCCCCCCAAAATCTTATGTGTTAGGAAGGTGATTGGACCATGGGGGAGCTATACTGTCATAGGACAATTCGTTCGTTGCTAAGTTCAGTAAGCAAATGTAGTGTTAAGAGATGGGATCTGGCTGGAGGTGGGTCCCTGCAGGCATGACCTGGAAGGGTGCATTTTTGGCCCTGGCTCCTAGCTTCTCTCTCTCCTCCTCACCAACATGAATTGAACAGTTTTCCTCCACCATGCCCTTTCACCATAGTGTTTCTGCCTTGGAGCCAGATGGCCATGAACTGAAACCATGAACCAAATAAACCTCTCCTCCTTTAAGTCATGGACATCAGCTTTTTGTCCCAGTGATGAGAAAGTAACTCAGACAAGCGCAAACAATTAGTATTCAAGTCCCTCCTTTACCTTGACCCAGAAAACCCACTCTGTACATTGTAAGACAGGCCCTTTTCATTCTACCACTCTGCACTTCCAATATTATCACAGCACTCCTGGCTTTGCCTTCATGATTCTGTGCTGGCTACTTCCTCAGCCTGGAGGACCCTCCACCCACTTCCACTGTGGCCATGTAAATCCTACTTTTCTGCAGAGATCAATCACTCTGAACATATGTCCGCATTGAATGTAGAATGGTCCAGTGACTCTGAACCTGAGTGTGGATGCTGGTGACTCCTCCTAAACATCGTGTCTGACATCACTTTGTGCTTTCTGAGTTAGCCTGAAGATGATGCAATGAATGTCTACTCCAGGAAAGAAATCTCTTCATTTTTATATACTAGTAACTAATAAGTACAGCAATTGAGTAACTTATTCAAAAAATAAAGAGGTTGGTACAGTGGCAATAGGAGATGGCCGGACACAGTGAAGAACATTTGGTCCTATAAAGTTAAGCATATACAAAGGTGAATCCTGCTTTGGAAACTTCCTAGTTATTTCAACTCAAGCAATTTACTTCACCTTCCTGAGTCATAAATGTAAAAGGATAACATCTTCTTTGCAAAAATATTGTGAAGATAAGTTTTTTTTTTTTGTCTTTTTGAGAGAGGGTCTCATTATGCAGCTCAGGCTGGCCATGTGCTCACTTTGTAGCCCAGGCTGGTCTTGAACTTGCAATGATCCTCTAGCCTCAACCTCCCAAGTGCTGGGAGAACAACACTGACTTAAATTAACGATGAGTTTAAATCTATTCTTGTGTTTGTTCCATTTTTATTGCTCTAGCATGTGCATATCTTTTATATGTATTTCCATATGCAAAAACATATTGAATATACACCAAAAAAGTTGGTAATGAATGAGACTTTGGACCTCTAAATGGATAGTAGTCTTGAATAGGATTTTAAGAGCTTATCTAGTTTTAATCTATGAGAAATAAGTTCTTCTCAATACTAATTTATAGTTTAGTATAAAAACTCAAGATATCAGAACCAAAAATATTTTCAGAATTGTGCCAGAGGGTAGCTTCTAAGTGTACTCTGGCACCATGCCAATTACAAGGTGAGGAAAAGTTCACGATTTCCCATTATGTGAAGTCACATGTACAAAGTTCTTTTGTCCAAGTGGCCTGGTCATGTGAGACTGCTAAATATTTTTCACTTGGCCTTCTAATCACGTCCAAAGTGTCATACCCCTAGGAACAATTTGATGCACGCATAACAGCAGCTTCCAACCGAAGTTCAAGGAACTTACTCATTTTGTGTGAATCGCACTGTGCCTCCTGAATCAAATGCAAATGTCTCTAAAGCTCACTTAGAATGTGTACAAGATAAAGAAAATTCAAATTTGAAGTCATTTCAGGGATAAGAGGTAAAAATAGAGCACTGATGAGATTATGGGAGGACAAAGTGAACAAGTTTATGTTGTTGGAGAACAAAGTTTGAAACAGAAGGGAATTCATTGTACTGTAGGACTTGCCCATTTTTCAAAAAGAAGCAAAAACAAACGACAATTTATCAGAAAGTAAAAGATAAAAGCAACTGGGATTTAATTTCTAGCATAGCATGGGAATAGAAAGCTACAATATTGCTCCTGTTTTGTAAAATAATCAAAGAGTTATTTAGCAGAAATATTTTAAAATTCCTGCTTTAGACTGCATCACTTCTATCTTTTTTAAGCTAGCTTTGCCTCTCACACAAGACCTGATTCTCCTGCCCTATAGCTGTTTAGTCACATGGACCCACAAAGGCCTGAGCCCACTTGCTGTATGCTGCAGATTCTCAATCAGCCTTCATGAATGCTTGTTTTGACACTGTCGCTTTAGCAATTCTGTGCACTCTATGCACAAGCTCCTCCTTCTCTCTCATAAAAAATCTTCATTAGTCTTCAAACTTTTAACCAATTAAATCCTGAAAACTGCAATTTTATTATCTTGCTCACCTATTTGCCAAAATTAAAAAATAAATTTCTCAATAAAAGTTACAATAATGACATATCTTCAGTATTTGTATGTGCTACAGTGAAATTTTCCTAAAGGAGGCATTCGCAGACATCTATACAGCTGCTAGAGGAGGGAAGGACTATGATTTTCTTTAAGGATTTCTTGAAAAGGGGCCATGTTCCAAATCCTTATTGCACTTTCTAACAGGAATAGGTGAGATAAAATGAACTTGTATGCATATGAGATATTACTCTCATGGTATTGATTTTAGAAGTTATTTTGGGAACCTAGTATGAGATCTGCTCTCTTTTGATTGACCTACTGGTTAATGGGGTGAACAGACCTAAGACTACTTTATGAACTGAATGAAAGAAACAACATAGGTCTTCCACAATATCTAGAAGCATCTGCAACATTGCTAATCATCAGCTACTGCGTCATTACCTGGGAAGTCATAGGGAACTCAGAGTCTCTGGGTATACAGACAAAAGAAGTAAAATAATGTTTAAAACTTGAGCACACATGTTTGCAGCAGAACTACTCATAATAGTCAAAAGGTAGAAACAACATACACGTCCATTAACAAATAAATACACACAAAAAAACTATATTCATTAGAGTGGAATATTATTTAGTCACGAAAGTGAATGAAGAACAGATACATTCAACAGGGTGGATGAACCTTGAAGATATTACTGTAAAAGTGAAAAAAGCTACTGTTATGGTTTATATCTAGCATGTTCCCCAAAGCCTCATGTGCTCATAGATGGACTTTTGGAAAGTGACTGAACATAGGGGGCTCATCGCTGACTTGCTGTTAAGAGATGGGATCTGGGTGGAATAGGTGGGTCACCGGGGGCATGGCCTGGGTCTATCTCTTCCCAGCTCCTACCTTGATCTCTCCCTCTGCTTTCCTCTGCTATGCCCTGAAGTTTTTTCTACTCTTCCCTGCCCCTCTACCATGCTGCCATGCTTTGGAGCCAGCTGATTATGAATGGAAACCTCTACAAACTGTGAACCAAAATAAAACTCTCTCCCTTGACTTGTGAGTGTCTGGTACTTTGTTCCAGCAAAGAAAAAGTAACTAAGACAGATTTGGGACCAGAGAAACAGGATCATTGCTGTGACACTATCTCACCACGTGGTTCGGAAGCTTTTGAAACTGGATTGCAGGAGGAATTTGGAAAGGTTTGGAGATGCTGGTTGAAGAAGCAGTCCTAGACTGCTATGAGCCTAGCTTGATGGGAAATTCTGGCTAGAGCTCAGAAGACCAGAATGCTGATAGAAAGGCAGCTGATAAAGACCAGACTCAGGAAGTTTCAGTTGGAGGATGTCACTGGCAGTTGGACTCCAGGCTATGTGTGTTACGCTCTGGCAGAAAATTTGTCTACATTTTGCTCATATCAAGAGACATGTGAGACTGAGATTAAGGGTGTTGGATCAATTAATCTGTGGGAAAAAATTTCAAGGCAGTCTAATATTGAGGTAGTGACATGGCGATTGAGGCCTTTTAAACAGCTCTACATTGAGAATCCAGAACGAACAGTCTAGATAAATGATTTTAAAAGTTTTGAGTTTGATCAGAAAGGAAATTTTGGTAAAGATGGAACAGAGGGGAGCTTGGTTGCTGAAAAGATTAGCATTAAAAAGAAGCCAAATCCTTTGGAGCAGAACAATAGAAAAGGTCACCTAAGGGCATCAGAGGAACCAGCAGAACTGGGTTTCAGAAGGCTCAAAATTGCAAGAATGAAAGTCTTTTCTTTGAAAAGAGGATGCCATGTTTCAGAGTGCCAGCCACCTAGGAAATCTGTTGCTGAGGATTGGGTTCACGGTGCTCAGTAATCCAGGTACTTAGAGATCTCTACAGCCATGACAGAAGGAAGCCTAGCTACTGCTCCAGCTAGTGGCATCATCTACATGATGCTGGTTTTACTCACATAAAGAGTGCAAGTGTTATGGAGGCAGAAAGCCTCCCACCCAGATTTTAGAAGAAGGCCTGGGAGGTCAGGCAGTGTGCCCCTGAGAAGGTGTTCAAGAAGATGTGAGGGTGAAGCCAAAAGTGCAACAACAACCCCCAGGATATTGGTAAAGCCAGGAATGTGAGTCCTTTGAGAAAGGATACAAGGAGTGAGCAAAGCCAGGGCAAGAGAAAGGCCATGAGGGCTACACCTGGCAATGCTGCAGGGGCAGGGCTGCCCAAACCCTTTGGAGTTCACATCTTGCCACAGACTGCCCTAGGCACTGGACATGGAGCTATAGGATTTAATATTTGCTCTGCTGAGTTTCAGTCTTGCTTTGGTCCCATTCCTTTCCATTTTCCTATTTTTCCCTTTTGGAATGGAAATGTTTAACCTGTGTGTTTGTATGCCAACAGTGTTTAACTTTCTTTTCATTTTTAACAGAGGCTGACAGCTAAGACTTTACCTTAAATCTCAGAGGAGACTCTGGACTTGGATTTCTTAGAAATGTTGAAACTATTAGGACTTTGGCAACTCTTAAAGTACATGCATTTTGCATAAAAGGATGCACATGCATCTTTTGGGGTCCAGAGGCAAAATGTTAAAGTTTATACCTAAAATCTTCCCAAATCCTCATGTGTTCATAAGTGTGGCTTCTGGAAGGTGACTGGATTTTTTTAGGGCTTACAACTGACTCACTGTTAGGAGCTGGGAACTGGGTGGAAGAAAGGGGTTACTAAAGGCATAGCCTGGGTCTCTCTCTCTCTCTCTTTCTCTGTCTCTCTCTGTCTCTCTCTCTCTCTCTCTCTCTATTTTGTTCTGCCATGCCATGAGCTGTTTCTCCATTGCTGTGCTCCCCAGCCATGCTATCCTACCTTAGAGCCAGCCAACTACGGACTGGAATCTCTACAAACTGTGAGCCTAAATAAGCCTTTCCTCCTTAGGGTTGTGGGTGTCAAGCACTGTGTCTCTGCAACAAGAAGAGTAACTAAGACAGCCACACATGTGTATGAAATATCTAGAACCAGAAAATTCATAGTTACAGAAAACACATTAGTAGTTGCTAAGGGCAGGGAGGAGTTGAGAATCATAAGTGACTGATTAATAGGCACAGGGCTTCCTTTGATGGTAATAAAAATATTCTGGAACAAGATAATGATAATATTTGTACAACACTGTGAATGTGCTGTTACTATTGGTGAGCTTTAAGTTGTATCTACTTTACCACAATAAAAAATTCTTAAAAGACAAATAGAGCTAAAATATTTTTAAAGTTAGGCTATAATAAACTATCAGAACCCTAGCCCATCCACCCAAATTCCCAGTTTGGAAGCCCAGAAACTTACAACTCTGATTTTTTTTTGTTAGCTGATTATTTGGACATTTTATGCATATTTCCAAGTAACATGCTTATAATGTACTATCACTTATTCACTTATAAATTTTGACATTATATCTTCACCTCCACTAATCAGCTTTCAATAACCACATTTTCAATATCTAAGAGTAATTTTCAGTTCTGTAACTTTTATGTTTTTATACTATACTGTTCTTCATAGCTGATGCAAAATCTTTCTTCTTTCTCCGGGAATGTAATTATATTTTCCAATTTTATCCTGTTTCCTACCCTGTCTCTGTTTTGTCTGAGTTCTTTCATTTTGTGTGTATTTCTTTTCTTCTGTGTTCTTCATATTGAAGACTTCAAATATCTATGATATCTCTTTATATCTAAGAACAAAACACTAAAAATTGGGTTGGTAGTTCATATGATTATAGAGTAAGAGGGCCAGTTGACACTTTTATTAGAAAAACTCTTTTATCAGTATTTTAAAATCCCCTTTTCTGGTTTCTGTAGAGAAAAGTTCTTCAAATTCCAATCTGGTTTGCATTACATACATGCAAGCATGCATGGATTTGTGTGTGTGTATGTGTGTGTACGTAACATGTGGTGCTATCCATCTGGGCATTCTGCTAGTCCTGATTTCATTTGTCCTCCCTGGGAGGGGCCCCCAACCTCTAATATTCTGTCCATGGCCTGTTAGGAATTGGGCCACACAGCGCGAAGCGAGAAGCCTGAGGGCGAAGTAAGCTTTGTCTGCATTTATAGTCACTGCCCATCACTCACATGATAGCCTGAGCCCATCTCCTTGCAGATCATCAGTGGCATTGTATTCTCATAGAAATGCAAACATTACTGTGAACTGTACATACAAGACATCTATGTGTCATGCTGCATATGAGAATCTAAGGCCTGACGATCTGAGATCAGTTGATATGGTGATAGAACCACTGGGGAGCAGCTGCAAATACAGACTAACATTACAGAAAGGTTTCACCACACAGAGACCATTGCTTGCAGACTCATAAAAGAACTCTATCTGTGATTGGCAAGTGGCAATAAGCTGCATCTGGGTGCAGTTTTATAGTGACTAGTGACTTGATATACTTCAGTTGCACAGCTGTATTTGGTGACAGGCTGTAAATCAGATACTTGTTTCTTTCTGTGCGTGGCCTGTTCATCATTTTATTTACCACTTTGATCCATGCCTCTATTCCTGCACTGGACACATGTCTCAGTCACAGTTTTGGTAAGCCCACAAGCCGTCTCTAACCAAAATGAGTGAAAACCAAACATCACTGGAGTCTTCTTTGTAAAGGAGCATACATCCAATGATGAGAAAGCAAAAGACTCTAAGACTGCCAACAAAAAGAAAGCTTCATTTAAAAGAAAATGCCAATGCTCCTACTTAAATTATGGGTTCACTGCAACAGGTGATTAGCATTCTCCAACCCCACTTTACATAATACATGGTGACCAGCCATGCCACACTGTCATAAAATCATCAAAACTGCTTTGCCTCATGAAGACCAAACACCTTGAATGAAAAGACAAGCTGCTCAAGTTTTTCAAAAGAAAACAATGCAAAGACAAACAACAGAAGCAATTATTGAAAGTCACCACTTCATCAACTGTGTCTGAACTGATAGCATTGTTTTTAGTGGCTAACTACATTGCTAAAGTGAAAAACTCTTTATTATTGATGAAAAGTTGATCCTGACTATGGCTAAGAATATTTCATGAACTTTTAGGAGAGGCTGCAGCTCACAAAGTGGCATATGTTACTCTTTCAACTAGATGAATTGATGACATAGCAGAGAATTTTTTTTTTTTTTTGTACCAGGGATTGAACTCACAATCTCACATTTGCCAGGCAGGCACTTACGCCACTGAGCTAAATTTCCACCCCATAGCAGAGGATCTTGATGCACAATTTTTATAGAGGACCCATGGGTCATTGTAGTATGCCATCCAGGTAGATGAGTCTAGAAATGTTGATAACAAGGGAATGTTGCTTGTTTTAGTGCAATATATTTTTGGAGGTTATGCATAAGAATTTATGTGCACTTTTGTTACCAAACAACACCACAGCTGCAGAACTATTCAATCCTCTGAATGGTTACTTATCAGGAAAACATCATTGGTCATTTTTTGTTGGTATGTGCATGGACAGAATGGCTGCCATGACTGTACAGCTGTCTGGTTTCAGTACTTAGATCAAAAAGGCTGGTTCTGAATGTGAGTCTACACACTGTGTCATCCGTAAAAAAATACCAACCAAAAACTGTCACCCGAATTTAACACTTTGTAGGGTGTGATTAAAACTGTCAACCACATAGAAGTATATACTCTTGACTCACAACCATGTGCAGCTCTGTGAGGAGATGAACACGGCGTGCGCATGTCTTCTCTTACACACAGAACCAGAGGTGGTTTTCTAAAGGTAGATCACTGGCCAGAGTTTTGAGTTATGAAAGCCACTCCAGAGAATTTTTTTTTTAATTAGTCACTACTGGCAGCACATTTCAGTGACACAGGATGGATCACAAAACTTCTTTGCTCATGTGACATATTCAGTCTTCTCAACAAATTCAGTTTGTCATTTTAAGGGAGAATGACAACTGTGGTCAAGTCAGTAGATAAAGTGAAAGCATTCAAAGTCAAACTGGAATTACAGGGGTGATGAGTGGACATGGAGATTTTTGATATGTTTCAAATATTAGCAGAGATTTTGAAAGACCAAGCCAGCACCTTCTTTCTCCCAGGTGGTGCTTGATCCTGTCTCAGCTTTCAAAAGAGTTTAAGCATTACTTTCTATTTCAGTTACTTTTTTAATTGCTGGCACAAAATACCCAACACTCACAGCTTAAAGTAGGAAAGGCTTACTTTAGCTCACAGTTTGTAGAGTCAAACTCTACAAACTCATAGTTGTAGAGTCAGTTCATAGTCGGCTGCTTCCAAGGCAGGGCGGCATGGCAGGCAGGAAGCGGCACACAGGATAAGGAGAGAATGAGGGATATGTAACCTCCAGGCCACACCCACAGCAGCCCACTTCTTCCCATCAGGCTTCAACTCTCAACATCACACCCAGTTACAAACCCAGCAGTCCAGTGTCACATGACCCAGTCACATCGCAAAAGCCACACCCACGAGCAGATGAGGGTTTGGAGGGAGGGGACATCTACATGCAAGATGTTCCCACCCACACCTACCCCAAAATAACTAGGAGGGAATGGATCTATGACCCATTTATTCATAAACCAGGTGAATCAACTTTGTCCTAGAATAGAATCAACAACTTGATTACATCCTTTAAAAGTGTGTTTGAAACAACTTCAAATCTCCCTATGTTCCGAGTTAAAACCAAGACAAAATATCTTGAGATTGCTACATTCTAAAAAGTCAGCTTTCATTTCCAATGTTCTATCTTTGTGAAGCAGGGTTTTCTGCCTTGACAGCACCCAAAACAAGATTATGTTGTAGACTAGACACAAGCAACACACCTCTGGTGTCACTGTGTCTTGCCACCCCCAAAAGGGATTGTTTAGTTATGGAAAAACAAGCTTAAGGCTCCCACCAAGTCTGCATTATGGCAAGTTATATAATTAATTCAATAATTATTACACTGTAGTAATAATGGAAATAAAGTGCACTATAAATGTAATGCACTTAAATCATCCCCAAACCACCCCGACTCCAGTTCTTCGAAAAATTGTCTTCCACAAAACCAGACCCTGGTACCAAAACTATTGGGGATCACTGCTCCATGGTGCATATCTCTGGTTCAATTTCTCCTTGTAACAAACTGCTGATCTGCTGCAGTCACCTGATTCCTCACAAGGCAAAATAGGGTCTTGCTAAGGGTTAGCAGATATTTCAGTGGTCCTTGATTTCCAGACTCAGGCTTTTAACTTTGCTTTCCACAGCCCCCCGGTCTTTCAGCCTTCTCAGCCTTCCCAGAGTTCTGGCAGGCAAATGGTGCATTTCTCAGAAATAGTCCCTTCTGCCAGGACTGAAGTCACTGCTTCCGTGTCTCCACTGTTTTCTATCTACAAACAGTTTTCTGGCGTTCTTTTTTCTCTCACATTTTGGTTCCTTTATTTGAGCTTAGTGAAGTTCCCACAGAGTGCTAACCTGACTTTGTGTGTTTGTCATCTAACTGGAGATCAGATTTGTTTGCACTCTTCACTTACCCCGCTCAAGTACCCTCACTAAAACTCTGTGAGGATGGCTGATAGATCGTCTGAAATTTCACAGCTCAGGAAATGGCAATTCAAAAAGATGATTCACTCGCCCATAACCACACAGTTGGTGCATTGGTCAGCTTTTTTGTTGCTGGGGGAAAACGTCTGACACTTTTTAAAAAAATATCATGGTGGAAAGCTGCTTACGCCATGACAGCTGAGAAGCAGAGCATAGGTGAAGACCACGAGCAAGAGATACACCCTCAAAGGCACGCCCCAGTGACCTACCCCTCCAAGGAAGCCCCACTTCCTAATAGTACATTAAACTATTAATCTAGCTTCTCAGCTATTTTAGCACATTCAGATTTGACATTAGCTATGGATTTCCGATCGCAGTAGTTTGAAGATAAGAAAGGGGGGCTACCGGACAAGAAATATGAATCCTTTTCAGAAGCTAGAAAAGGAAAAGATAGGGATTCTTTCCTAGACCTTCCAGGAAAGAACGCGGCCCTGCCAGTTACTCAAATTTAACCCAGTGAGATCTGTGTGTAAAATTTGACCTGCAAAACTGTGAACTAATAAATTTATGTTGTTTTGCCTATAAATTTTCAGATAATTTGTTACAGCAGTGATATAAAACTAATACACTGTGTTCCAGGGGATCTCTGTCTCTGTCTCTATCTCTGTCTCTCTCTCTCTCTCTGTATATATATATATATATATATATATATATGCTTTATTAATCTTATAAACTCTAAGAGGTATATATAATTAATATTTTCCCATTTTTCTGGGTAAACAAGGCATAGAAAATATTTAAACAGACACTTTACAGAAGACAAGGGTCAGTGAGCACATGAAAAGATTCCCAATATCATTGGTCATCAGGAGAAACATAAGTTAAAATAATAATGAAGTTCTCTAAGTATACACTGAATGTTTAAAATTCAAAAGGCAATATTAAGCATTAACAAGGTATGGATCAAATGGTACTATCAAATATTGCTGGTGAGATATAATATGGTAAGAAAAACACTATAAACAATTTTCAAAATTTCTTTAAAAGACAAACATATAACCACATATGGTGACACACACCTGTAATCCCACTCAGGAGGCTGAAGCAAGAGGATCACCTTGACTTCAGGGCCAGCCTGGGCTACATAGTGAATTCAAGGCCAGGCTGGTCTACCTAATGCCCTGTCTCAAAAAAACAAAACAAAAACAAAGATAAACATGCACTTACCATAACAACCATAATTCTTACTACTAGAAATTTCCTAAACAGAATTAACCTGTAACCACTCAAAGACTTGCATACAAATGTTCCTATCAGCTTTAATCACAATAGCTTGAACTAGAAACAACCCCCAAAAGTCTGTCAACAGGGAAATGTGCAAACATTTATATGGATAAATTTTGGTTTATCCATATAATAGACTATTTCTCACAATAAAAAAGAAACAGAAACAAAAGATAGATAAATCTCAAAATATCTAAGTGAAAAAAGTCCTACATGACAGTATATGCACCACATAATTCCTTTTGCATAAAATTATAAAAGAGTCAGGTTTAATCTATAGTGGTGGTGAATCAGTATTTGTCAGGCTGGAGGCTGGACGGTAGAGAACATATTTTAAGGTGATATAAATGTTCTTTATCCTGACTGTATGGGTTGTGATGAAGGTTTGTAAGCTCATCAAAATGCACAGAAATAAACACTAAAAATGAGTACACGGCATATAAAGCGCACCTCAGAATATGTCTTAGTCACTTTCTCATCCCTGGGACACAATAATCAACACCCACAACTGAAGGAGGAGAGGTTTACTTTGTCTTACAGATTTTATAAGTTTCAGTTCATAGTCAACTGGCTTCAAGGTAGGGAGAAAAGGTGGAAGTGCCTGGGCAGAGGAAATCGGCTGACGTTATGGTGGCCAGGAAGCAGAGAGAGAGGGAAGGCGCTGGGAAGGGCGATAGCTCTATCAGGGCCACAGCCCCAGTGACCTACCTCCTAACACAGGTCAGCTGTATCAACCTCTGATCATCTTCTAAAACCCCCACCTGTGAGCACATGAGGCCTTTGGGGGAACATGTTCAATCCAAATCCTAGCAGTATACCTCAATAAAATTAGTTTTTAAAAAGTTACAAAATCTCACTGCTAAAATTTGTAAGGCTTGGATTTGAAACCAGACAATCCAACTCTAGCACCTGTGCTGTCATCAGAAAATAATGCCACCTATCAGGTCTTGTTGGACAGTGTAACAACCTAAATTGTTGTCCCTGATTGTGTGGTTAGAAGTCTTTGACCTCTTTCTCATCAAGAGATGGAAACTGTGTCCTTAACGTGAATCTTGATGTTCTATGACCGCTTTGGGCCAGAGCAGAAATGGCACTGTCTCAGTCCTAAGCCTGGCATTGGGTGAAGTGGTCTCCCAAAGTCCTGGGATGCCTACCCTGCTTGAGAGATCACATGGAGAAGACTCTGAAACTTCCTGGAGTAGGAGAGGAGCCCAGCTTCGCCCAGCTCCCTGATTTCCCAAAAGACTCCAGGTATGTGAGTGAAGATGTCTTAGACCTCCAGATCCAACCAACCACTGAAGGTGTGCTCCTCAGTGACCCCAGGTACCATCACATGGAAGGCAGAATAAGCCAGACAAGCCCTGACCCACAGAATCATAAGAATAATTAAAAGGTGGTTATTTTAAAACACTAAGTTTCAGGGTACTTTGTTGTGCCTCTTTCATTAACTTGTAAACCAATTAAAAGACATTCCCATTTCTGTTGCTACTGCTATTTTCAATGATTTTTTGCAACCTTTCTTTACTATTCTCAATGTGACACCTGTACTATAATTATTCTACTCCTGGGCTTAATGAAAGAGTGGCTAAAGGAACTACAGAAGCCCATCTTCACTTGTTATATCAAGCGTATAAATGAAGACTAATGTCAATTCAGAACCATTAGCATCCTCCACTCAGGCTACTGCCTCTTGGCTGAGGATGGTTACTCACCTTTTCAAAATAAGGTAAATAAAGATCCACAGAAAAACTAATCCAAAAGTTAAACAACCTCAAGGCTGTGTATAGAAACTAGATATTTAGATAGTTGTTCTTTTGTGAAAGGCAACCTTTTTGGAAGCAATGAATCACTTCTAGATACAAGTAACCTATTGGATACATTGGAAAATGTTGGGCAATGTCTGACTTCAGTATCTGTGTTAATGCATTATGATAAATATAAAGTACTGATGCCTCACCATCTGGCTCTGGAACTCTGCTTAGCTACAAAATACCACCTGTCCCTGAGGCTCCAATTGCTTACTATTCAAGAACAGAGTCATTATACATAAGAGAACTATGCACAAGCTTGGAGAGAAGCTCCTGACAATTTTACAGCATCAAGAGTTGTTGAGACTATCCTACTGACTTTCAGATAACACATCTTCCATTAGTTATAATTTCTAACTATATTCTCATACAATCAAAGGGTTTTTGTTTGGTTGGTCGATGTTTTGGTAATTTGTTCTCTGCAGTCTGAAAAAGCAAGATCAAATGCAAATTCTTAAATGATCAGTCAATAATATTAGAAATACCAGATCAGGCATTCCCACACAAAAGACCTTAACAGCCACTTATTTATTGTAAGCTATTTACCATGACTTAAAAATTCTGGCATGATCTTCCCACTGCCAACCTCCTTCACTTGATGCTGTTGTTATTCTCTAGTCACAGGGGCCTTTATTAAACACTTATTATGTGCTAGGCTCTGCGCCAAATTCTTTAAATTCATTTTCTGATTTAATATTTATAACAGCTCTAGGAAAGAGATAATATTATTACTACTATACAGAGAAATAAAGACCCAGAAATTATGTGTATTGGCCAAGGTGATGTAAACACTGAGTATCTGTGGTCAGATATTTAACCCTACACATACTGAATTCAGATCCCAAATGTGTATCTTCAGACCGTATATCCGCTGCCTTATTGGTATCTCCACTTGTATATATAGCAGGCATGTGAGACATGACCTACTAGATAACTCAAATCTGAAAGTTTTATTTTGCTCCTTCCTTCCCCATCTTCCCAATCTCAGTCACCCAACAGATGAGGATAAAATCTGAGATGTCACCTTTCACTTCTCTCCTTCTCGCAGCAGCTCTTATTAAGTTTCTGTCCAAAATATAACCTGAATCTGTCCACTTCTTTCCACCTTCGTTGTTACCCTAAGCCTCCTCCATCTCCCACCTGAGCCAATGTAAGATGCTCCAGAGTAGTCTCTCTCCTACATCTCATGCACTCATCATACAGTAGCCATAATGGTCTTTAAATAGTGAACACTCATGAGCTCTCACTCCCTTTCAACTCACCAGGGATTTCTTCTCATCAATACCACATGCAAAAAATGAAGGTGAAAATGTACAAATATTGTTAAGTCAAAGAAACTAAACACAACGGAAGATATGCTATAAGAATTCCAGTATATTTTCATTTATATAAAACTCAAAATAGATAAAATTAAACTATGGTCACAGAAGTCAGAATAATGTTTAACTTTTGATGACTCCAATAGAAATATTTATAAAAGGAGACAGGGACCATCACAATGGGATAACTTAAAGCTATAACCTCACACATAATAAGAACATTTCAAAGTCATTTCAAGATGTGGGAAATAGACATTAGTAAAGAGTTACAAGACAAGTACAAATAAACAAAAGCAAAAGAAGAATGGTAGTATTAAAATAAGGCAAGGAGAGGACTCGGGTTAAAAGTTGTAAGCAAGATATGGATGAGCTTAATGTGGCAGTAATAATTTATGTTCAATATTTATGAAGAAGTTACAATAATTACAAGCTTTTTGTTATAACAAACTACATAAGAGATAAATAAATAAATTAAATGTATTATAATTTATTTAAAATGTAACCAAGTTGGGTGTGGTGGTACATGCCTCTAATCCCAGCACTATGGGAGGCTGAGGCAGGAAGACCACAAATTTGAGCCAACTTGGGCAACTCAGCAACTTAGTAAGACCCTAGCTCAAAATAAAAAACATAAAGGGCTGGGATGTAGTTAAGTGCAAAAGTCTTGGATAGAATCCCCAGTACCAGAATAAATAAATAAATGCAACCAAAGTGTGAGACATCAGTAGGCTTCTTTTAGAATCAGGGAGTGTGGTACTAAAATAAAAATAAACAGAAGGAAAATTGAACAGTGCATCAAAAATTGAATAACACATCAAAAATCCAAGTTCTTAAGATATTTAGAATAATTTTAGAAGCTCAGCATAAAATATACAATTTCCATTTGGCAATAAAACATTGACAAAAATCAATTACACACACATATATATCCATAAAAACTTTATACATTACAGTTACAAATGACCCAATAAAAATAATAATAAAGTATACTTGGACCATATATATATTCCTCATAGATTATCTTATTCTGCATTCCTCCATCTTTGTTTTCTTCTGTGTTATTTTGTTGATGTTGGTTTCACAGACAAGAGTGGAGTAAAAAAGACATCTTTCCAATCATTAACTGGAAATCACTATTTAAATTCAACTCAAGTCAATAAATACTCAGGCTTATGAAAAACAAGATGCTGCAATTAGCACTGGAGAACAACAACAACAAAACAGAAAGAAACTCATAGCAAATATTTGAAGGACACAGGTAATCTCACTCTACTGAAGCACAGCATAAAGAACAAAAATCACACCTATCACTGTAATGGCAGCTGGAGTGCTCTTTCAGCAGAAAAGACTCCCAAGTTTCCTTAAGTGAGATAGTCCTAGTTACGGTCTGGGAACCCTCAGGACCATCCTAATAATAGCAATGCTTGGAAGCATTAATAAATGGTGCTGAACAATCTAAAAAATTATGGTAACTAATATTCAGCGTGTTCTTTGGAAGATATTTTCATACAGAGCCATATGGAACACTTAATAAAAGAGAATTTTATTTTTAAAAAATGTAAGATAAGCTCCTTTCTGAAGTGGTTCCTTGCCTAGCTAAGAGTGTGGCTGTGTCCTATAGTCTTAAAATAATTCTTCTGGGATAATAAAGCAAAATATATATATATATATATATATATATATATATATTTATATGTAGTTTGTGTGTACATTTGTCTGTGTGTGTTCAGGAAGCTAGATAGTGAACAAATATAAATTGGATCAAGGGCTTTGGAAGATTTAATGCTCTAGGCAAAAAAAAAAAAAAAGAATTTAAATTCAACTAAGCATGAACAAGAAATGGTAGTCACTTTTTATTCTTCATTGGTCTGTTGATACTAACACCAAGACTTAAACTTCAAGAAGTAATGAGGTTCCCCCTTTTTTCCCAAAAGGAATGAAAAAAGAAATCTTCACCTCAAGGTGAAGGCAATATTTGACTCTAAAGCACTTGCTCACTTGTTTGCCCTGGTCTTCCTACCCAACTCCTCCTTCTGCCTGCTTTATATATCCCCACAGACATATTTCCTCAGTGTCTTCTGCCTGGGTTCTAGGCAGAGAGAAACCAATGGAACTCCAGCCCGCCATTTATAAAACATAACTTGTGAAGTGAATAGTGGGTCTTTTTCTCCTTGTGAATCTTGTGGAATGTTCTCCTTGAAAGGGACCAACTACATTAGCCCTGGGATTGGAATTTGAACCTGGAATCCTGAGCTTAAGAGCTGCTGGCCTAGCATCAGACCTTGGCTTTCAAAAACATCAGTATTGGGTTGGGGATTTAGCTCAATCGCCTAAGTGCCTGCCTGGCAAGCTCAAGGTTGTGAGTTCAATCCCTGGTGCCGCAAAAAAAAAAAAAATCAGTATATGTCCATGTCAGATGGGTGATGGTTAGCTCTGAAGTGGAAGCATCTCTATCTAAGCAGATTTTCAGAAAATATGGTTATTAAATTAGCAGTGAAAATCAAGTGGATCATATTAGAAGACATGGAAGGAAGAAAATTGACAGCTATGATACTGACCACTACCTCTGAGACAATGGTACTTGGAAATATAGTTCCCACATCAATAGAATCATTACCTAGGTAACTTAGAAATAAACTTTTCAGGTCATTCTCTGACATGTTGGGACAGAAATTTTTTGGGTGGGGTCCAACAATTCATGGTAATTCTGGTAAAATTTGGGAGCAAATTCACTAGGGGAAGAAAAAACTCAAGGTACAGATCAGTGGATCTCATATTTTATCTTATATCAGAATGCCTTAGAGAGATCTTATTAAAACAAAGATCACTAAACCCTACCCTAAGAATATAAGATTCAGTAGGCATGGGAGGGGCGATTTGCATTTCTAACAAGTTCCTAGATGCTGTTGCTGCTGTTGCTGCTGCCTCTGACAGTCCAGGAATCAAACTTTGAGAACTGCCTGTCAACACATAGATTTAGGCAAGTGGAAGAATTCCTTGATCTCAGAATAAAAAGGATGAGACAGTGGAATAACTTATGACTGCATACACATGTCAGTGATTTATACAGAGAAATGCTCTGCCCCTTTGGGCTCTGTGGAGACAGCAAAGGCGAGGCAGTCACTGAGTTCCCTGCCTCCACAGTGTGACAGTGGTAAAGTCAGCTGTCCAGAACAGGCCAGGTGAACCAGCTTCAAAGTGGCTTCTGTGAACAAATATCCAAGGACCAGCCAAGTTGATGGCAGGCCAGTAGATACCTGCATGATGAGATGAATGCAAGAAAAGAATTCCTTGCTACCACCTAACGATTAGCACCTTGGAAGGTTCCAGAATTCAGCCCTGAACTCAGGGAAAGTGGAGAGATTAAGATAGCATATTTGAAAGGAAGCTATGTTGTTA
>RJWT010018487.1:0-18858 GCA_004365215.1 Cuniculus paca
GTTACTGGTTTTTAGAAGGCATATGAAAGAACCCCCTAAATAGAATAAACCAGATGTTGATATGAAATGTGTTGCTTCAAACAAGCATTGCATTTATCTGGGATACTTCTTTGTATTTTCTCTCCTGCCTCCTGCTGCACTTATCACTAGGTTTTGTTTCTGGTTTTCATTGCAGTGAGAAAGAGTAAAGTTGCTTGTGGTGCCAATAAAAATAGCAGTTAAACCACAATATGCTGTCTAAAGAGTTAGTTATGGTCCTGGAAGCAATTTAGTAAAAACTTACATTAACATTTTACCTCTTATTTTCCTTTTGTTCGAATAGAACTATAATTTAACATGCTAGGACTCTATCAGTGGTCATAATGAAATTGTAAGTCCATCAGCAAATGTTTTTACTATTCAGGAGGATTTGGGGATGGTGTACTAATTTTACATAGAAATTAGTTATTTGCTTAGTTTACAATATTGCTAATTTTGTATGTAATTCTCACTGCATTTTTTTTAACTTTTAGTAGTACATGTGTGTAGTACATAATGATTGCCTTCACTGTAGGAGATTGGTACATGTACATAACACACCTCAATTCCCTTCTTCACCCTCCCCCGCAACCTCCACTTCATTTTTCTAGCATCAGATTCATTTATTTAAAGATCTTATAAAGTTAATTATATTTGCATATTGAAAACCAGTCTAATAGGCCAAAGAATATATAAAACATTTAGGACAAGTGTACTAAATCAAGATACACTTTTAGGTACATTGTCCACACTGGATTGCAATACTTTTGTTTTCCTGTTTCTTTTTTCCTATTATCTGTCTTTAAATATATACATATATATATATTTTTTTTTTTCTGCCTTAGGAGAAACCATGTGATATTTAAGCTTGTGTGTCTGAGTTAAACATACGGCCTAAAGGTGCATCCATTTTCCTACAGATTACTCATTTATCCTTTTTCATGGCAGAAGATTACCCCATTGTGTTTAAATACCACATTTTTAATCCATTCATCTGTTGAAGGACACACAGTCTGTTTCCAAGATTTAATTGTTGTGAATTGCACTCTGTAAACATGGCTATGCTTACATTCTCACTGCATTTTTCAGGTTTACAATTCTCTAAGAAATTATTGGCTAAAAGTAGTTTTGAAGAAAATGTAAGTCTTAGATAAATGATGCAATTAGTAATGTTTTTAGAGGTGAATAGTTTTTATTTTCACTAAATTGTGACAATGCAGTTATGAAAATCTAGATTTGCCAATTGCTTGAAATTGAGGAAAAGTTCCTGGTGTATTCAGTTGTTGCTGCAGTTTAAGTCTGAGAGACATTGTTCTAAGTTTTTAGAGGAACTACCATAGAAATCTGTAATTAAGGGTTAGGTTAGACAAGGCTGTTCATGACCATTTGTCTTGCACACTGTAAGTTTTCACTATGATTAAGCTTGGGACCCTCAGGGTAATTTTAATGACTATTGGTATGGTGTTGATATATAAAATTGCATGTATATAAGAGGCACAGAATCATTTTTAGAGTGTAGTCTGTCTTGGTCTATATGAGCTCTTTGAAACTTTAAAAACAGGCATATTCTATTTCATCTTGTTAATAATTATTTTATTAACCATTTTTTTCAAAAAAGACCAGTGATATTAATATTGATTTGATGATGCTTATATCAGTACATGGTAAATTTTGTAAGCTTTTAAAATAAAAATAATGTGAAGCCATTTCAGAGTAATTTTCTAGTTCATCCTAAGTGTTTTAGGGCTTACTGCTTTAGCAATACTGTACTATTTTTGAGTGCTTTGTCTCTTTTGTATGTGTGAAGAGTAGGGATGGCTTGGGGTCTGTCTGTATATCTATACTTTTACTTTAGAATGAACCTATGTGATCAAATGGGTTTCTTCTCTTCCTTTATTAAAAGGTTGGTAGAAAGGTAAATATCTTGTCTCTGGTTTCTGTAAAAAGACTCATGGTTGTAATGTTTGCCCTGAATCACTAATAGCCTATTAGAGGAAAGTGTTTTGAAAGATAGTGTATAACTAGTTTACATTGATGTGTAGTTGAAAATTAGTGTGTAATAGTTTAAAGTTAGTGGTGGAGTACGTCATTTTTTCCTGGGTTCAGTCACCCCTGACACCCAGGGCCACATGAAATGGGCCAGAGGAAATATTTGTCCCTCTTCTTCAGAGGGAGTCTTTTCTGTGGATAAGTCTTAATGGGGCTGTTGCTACAGTCATCAGATTTTTAGCCTTTATCAGTCAGCGTAAACACAGACTAACAGATAAAAGATTGCATAAGACAGTTACATTAAATCAGCAGTCATCACAAACAGATTAATAGGCAAACAGACAAGAAATTGTATAGAACATGTAAAACAATCAGAGTGCACTTTTAGATGCATTTAACATGTGTTATTACAGTAATACCTGTCTTTTTAGTTACCGGTTTATAACAATAACTTAGGCCAGTTGCCTAGTATTTTCAATAGGGGGCAAAAATTTTAATAAGATAGCCCACACACCCTGTTTTCACAATGTCTTTTCTTTGTTTTTTACACCAAGACACAGTAGTCTTACCAAAACTACCTTTTCTTTTTCTTTTTTTTTGCGGCACCTGGGATTGAACTCACGACCTTGCGCTTGCCAGGCAGGCGCTTAGGCCACTGAGCTAGATCCCCAACCCAAAACTACCTTTTCAAGTCTGTTTTGCTTTCCTTGTAGAAAGGAGGACAACATATAGACACGAATAAAGATTCCTGTCTGTCCTTTCTTTAAAAAAAAAAAAACAAAAACAGCAACAACAGAAAAACTGAATGGCCTAAAGTCTGGAAGCCCAAACAGAGCTTGAAAAGACGGCCAGTTTCTTTTTCGAATCCAAGTGTCCTTAGCCCAGTGTTTGAAGAGCTCAAATGACAAGGGGGTAAGAGAGAACAAGCTACATTGTTGGAAAAGGACTTACCAAAGATCTAAACTTCTGAGGGTCTATTAAATTCCAGGGTCGTTTCTCTGCTAAATAGTGGTAGAAAGCAATTTATGTTGGCTAAAGTAGAAAGATATGAAAATGTCCCTGAAAGTAATTTTGGCAGCTTCATGACACCTTTGAGTGTTTCTTCCTTGTTTAGGGTTAGCCAACTGTGAGTGGCTAATGCCTAAAGGCATATTCTTTCCTGACAAGGCTTGCCAAATTCCTTACCAGAGTTTTCAGGCAAAACTGTTAGCGCTAAGGGTCCATAGAGACCATACTTGGCGACCTACCCCATAGCCTGTTGAGATGAGCAGTGAAAAAGGGCAGAAAAGGAAATTTAATCAGAATGGTCAAGCTGGCATCACAGAGAGGTTCAAGATCTGTGTTTGAGGGGCCTATAGAAGCTGACAAAGACAAGAGTTAGGGTTCAGGATGGAGTTGAAGAAGGTATCAAGTATATAAATTCCTAACAGCCCAGGTACACATAAACTGAGCTTATCCACTCAAATCAGCCAGATCATATGGCTGAGAAACCAGATTTCTAATCTGAGCAAAAGATTGGGACTTGATTTCCATAGACCCTGGATGAAAATGAAAAGGAGTAGCAGGAGATTTTATATAAACCTCAGGCTCTCTTTCCCCAGGTGGTGGTAGAGGACACAACCCAAGGTACAAAAGTCACAAATCACTAGAAGCAGGGGAAGGGGTGCCCTGCCCAAGAAGTGGGAATGCGGAGGTAACACAGAGCAAACAGTGCTAGAGAGAAATATGAGAAAACCTGATGAATTTGGACCTCCCTACCCAATGTCTCCAAGCCAGAGAATTTTAAGAAAAGAACGATCATCTCCCCAAACCAAAAGATCAATTGCAGATGAATCAGCAACTAACCAGGACAGCATAATAATGGACCCTGCAATTCCCAATCAGTAGAAATCCCTATCAAACCATTCCCTGGTGTCCCAGGAGTGAAAACAACAGTGAAATCAAGGGGAAGGGAGAAGGGCTGGAAGACCAGCTGTAGGTCTCAAGTTCTTACTGGGCCTCAGTCATCCTCAGTGTTCAATATCGCGACTGCTCAGTTAATTATGAGGTCTGGGTGAATTCTGTAATAGGCTAGAACAGCCTCATGTTGCATGCCAAAATTTGTTGCCAGCAAGCATGGCTCTTTGCTTTTAGTAATAGTGAAAATTAAAATTAAAGCAGAGTTACAGGAAAGGGCTTCAATTAGAAAGTAAGCAAAAATGCTGAGACTTTAGTTTTACTGTCCCTTATCAAGGGAGTGTAAAAATAATAGGAAAAGATTCCAGATTGAACAGCTGAAGGAGGGAACATATTCAGACGAGCCCCCACATTGTTTTTTCTAAGTCATGTGAAAACTAAAGGTTATTTTTTTGTTATTGCACTAGAAAATGAGTCTTTTACCTGGTCTTTTAACTTTCTCCCTGGCAATCTATTTATACATACTGGCTAATCTGAAAAATCATTCTAGTGTTAGTACATTTTGAAGAACTTGATTAAGTCATAATATGAGACCGAATTCTAGTTTTGTGGAGGAGCTTTAATTTTTTTTTTTAACTCTTTTTTCCTTTGCTTTAGTCTAAACACACCACCTGGAACTAAAGTCAAGCTGTCAGGTAATGTTGACATAAAAAATGGATTCCTGCTCTTGAATGACTCTAACACCACAGTTCTTGGTGGTGAAGTGGAACACCTTATTGAAAAATGGGAGTTACAGAGAGTAAGTATAATCTAACAAGAATGGCTTGAACTTTTAAAACACTACATTATTTTTATTGTGTTCTTAGTTGAGGAATTCTTCCCATAATGAGTAGTAAATTTAGTTCTTTGTGTCAGAGTAGAATACAATGAATATATGACCTTTAGAGAAATTATCTACATTTGCTAAACATATCCTTCCTCTGAAGCGTTACATTTTGTTACATACAAAAGAATCTTTTTTTTTTTTTTTGTGGTACTGGGGATTGAACTCACGACCTTGCGCTTGCCAGGCAGGCGCTTAGACTGCTGAGCTAGATCCCCAGCCCTGGTGTTTTTGAGGCAGGGTCTCAGTATGCCGTTCAAGCTGGCCTTGAGCTTATTTTGTAGCCCAGGCTGGTCTCAAACTCACAACGATCCACCTGTCTCAGTCTCCTGAGTGCTGGGATTACAGGCGTGAGCTACCACGCCCGGCCAAAAGAATCTTTCTTTAGACACGGATTTCAAAACTGCCAAGGTACCAATTATGAGCTATATATAATATATCTTTATATATTTCTTTCTGCAAAGAACAAATGTCTGTGCATATGCCAGTGTGTATGTTTGTTTTTACTGCATACACACATGCATGCAAGTAAAAGCAAATTAGAATTTCACTATAATTCTGAAGATATTCTTGCACTTGTTTTCCTAATCACATTAGTTGATGTTTTTCCCCATTTATGTGTGCAGTACCTTTATTTTGGTAGTCATGTAGGTTGTTCCTCCACTTTGCTTCTTAGCAACTAATTCTTTCAATCTCTAACAGTCAAATCCCATATCAGATCCTTGCTCTCCATTTCCATTGCTATTACGGTGGGTTAGATGTTTAGGATCCCTTCCTGAATTCATGAAGCAGCTATTTAATGATCTTTCTACATCTCCTTTCTTTATCTTTTAATGTATCTTGTTGCTTCATTAGATTACTTTTCTTCAGTATAGTTCAGGACATGTCACGCCTTGCTTTTATTTCAAAAAATCTTGATTTTAGTTTCAAGGCCTTTTATGATCTAGCCCTAGTTTCTCTTTACCTTTTCAGTTTTCTGACTTCTTTTACATAGATTTTCTGCTAGCCAAATGAAACTACTTTTCTTTTGATTCTCTATGCTTTCTTTAGTTATACTTTTGGACAAAGATGACTTTCCTACTTTTAAGTCATTCATCTTGATTTCTCTCTCCTAATTATGTCTGGTCAAATTATTTCTATGTTTTTAGACTCAGATGAAATGCTTGGCAAATAGTTGTTTCTTTGTTGAATTCTTGAAACATATTTTCCATATAATAACTATTACTTTTTATCTATCACTTGAATTATTTTATTTTTCATCTCCTATGACATGTTCTTGCTGGGTTGAGCCACCAATAGTATGAGCTTGACTATCCCATTGGGTGGTTTGTACCACTGATGGTGCAAACAGATCTAATCACCTTTATGGGTTTTTTTACAAATAAAATTAATAAAAAGCCACCTGATGGGATAGTCGTAGATATACCACTAGTGGTTCAAGCCGCCAGGCAACAAGATGTACAAATTACAACCCCACTGTGAATGTGTTAAGAGACCATAATTTTCTCGAGGTCAAGATTTGTATTTGTGTCATCTTTGTTCAACTTTGCAAATATTTGTTGAATAGTGTGAAACAGCTATCTGCATCAGACACACCTAGAAGTGTGCTTTCTAATCATAAAATCTAGTCTCAATTTAATCAAATTATCAATCAAGATTTAACAATGAAATCACAAACCATTCTTTTTGATGAGCTAACAGAGTTGTTTTTATTCTTTTTTAATTTTAAAATAAAAAGAAAAGAAAAAGATTAACCTTCACACAGTATATAAATGTGCTGGACTCTTGCATCTGTATGTCCTTAATTCTTCTAGTAGTTTTGTAAGGAGATATCATTTCTCTAGAATGAAAAAATGTACTTTTAAATTGCAAAGTGTTGAGTAATTTACTTTGTGATTAGACAGCTATTGGGTGAGTATGGATCTGAGAAAAATCCACAGTCGTTTTGTTGTCACCATAAATAAGTTTTAATAAGTAGGCACATGAAGTACTAAAGCGTTTGAGATTGGAATGTCAAAAAACCCTAGCATCCTATCATCATAAACCTACATCAACTTGGTCTGCATAGAGAATTGCTCACAATCCGTTTCTGTGAGGAAGAGGGCCATGGCCAGGCCCCAAATCAGAATCCAAAGTGTGTCTTTCAGCTCTGATAGATGAAGTGAGTTCTTGCTTTTTAAACTAGTGTCCGCAAGCACACCATCATGATATAAAATGTAAAATCAGGGTCAGAAGAGTCAAATGGTAAGATCCAAAATATGTAAAGTGGTGGTGCACCATTGCCTTATGATGTTGTAATCAGTTTCAGAGACACACACACACTAATGTCCTGACCCTTTGTCACTTTGTTTTTCATTGAGCTTACTGATGGCTACAGATGTGTTTATCACCTCACTGAGCAATCGTGTCCTTTACTATTGTCCCTTCAATATCCATGACTTCCACTGAGGTCTCATTTGTTGAAGACCTCCCCATCAGCCTAGTGAACGTCCACTTTTTTCACTAAGGACCTCAGTCCTTTTCAGCATGTATATTTCCAGTGCTTGCAGAGGTTGGAAAATCAGGAACATCATGATCATTTAAAAAATTTTTTTCTAAATTGTATCAGAGCAGCCCGCACTCTCTCCAAAGTGCTAGCCCTGAGTCTTACATACAATAAATATCATGTAAATAGTTGTGGAATGAGTTATAAAGCATGTAGAGCAAATTACTTTTCAAACTGAATTTCTGATGCCACCTTCAGGTCTTGGGTTCTCTGGAACCAGCCAAAGGCCTAGCAATATTTCAAGCTTTTTGGTATTTTATAATATCTTTCTCTGTCCTAGTTTCTTAATTGGAAAGTACCTGTGTTTGGGAGATAAATGGTAAGTACTTGTGTTTAGCACATTTTAATTTCTGTGTGCCCATTCCTTATGTTATAATGTGCTACATTTTGGGCTGCTATACTATGCAATATAAATAATGTTCCACAGCTGCATTGTTTAATTGAACATATTACAAAAGAAAGTGATTCAGAAGTGGCTTAATAGTTTTTACATAAACACCTGAGTTTATAAACATTGAATTTCTTAGAGAAATCCCAACTGTTTCATGTGAACCTTTATAAATTGATATATTACATTTTTGTTATCATTAGAGATGTTTTAAAATGCAGTAAAATGTTCTCAAGTCAGACCAGCTGCTGAGATATTTTTCCCATATCCCAGCCAGAACCACTTCATTAACAACTATTAAGTCATTTAAACTTTATAGGAAAATTCTCACCCTACCCAGAACACACACACACACACACACACACACACACACACTTTAATAATCATTTAATAGCTGTTCTTGAAGTATTTTATTATATGTCTCTGCGCTTTAGTTCCTGAAAGCTCTACTAGTATCTTGTTAGGGGATGATTAAAAACATATGTTTCAGTTTTAAAACATCTTACTATGGCTATCACTCTTCTTGGTTTTATAGTTTTTGATTTGGTAACCACAGATGTGTAGGAGACATGAAGAGTACAGTTAGTTGTGTAGTTAGCAGGTGGTATACATAGAAAACAAATATATGCATAAAAATCACAAATCATAGAATTACTTTTAGATATGAGCAAGTCCTAAATATTCTTACAGGGAAAGGGATCATTGTAAAATAGGGAAAGAGAAACTATATACAGGTGGTGTTTATAGAAAGGTGAAGAAAAAAAAAAGAAAAAAATCCTCAAACTGTAGTGCTTTATGTTTGTATGATTGTACAAGTTCTGTACTAGATGTTTTGCAGAGCAATGTAGTTGTGTAACATTTTAGTGCCCTCAAATGTTTGATCTTTTTCTTTTTAGTAAAGTGCGCATAGCATAGCATCGAACATTTTAGCTGTTTTTTCACTGTAAAGCTTAGTGGCATTAGCCACATTTACATTGTTGCAGAATCCTCGCTGTTTCCCCATCGTTTTCATTTCTCCATACCGAACCTCTATCCACTAAAGAATAACTCTCCATTCCTTACTTTTCTAGTCCTTGGCAGTCACACTCAACTTTCTGTCTTTATGATTTGATTATTCTAGGTACTTCTTATAAGTAAGATTATGTAGTATTTGCCCTTTTGTGTCTTGCTTATTTCACCTAAGATAATAACATCAGGGTTCATCTATGTTGTAGCATGCCTCAAAATTTCCTTCCTTTTTGAGGCCGAATAGTATGATCAATACATTATATATACATAGTTAGCCAAGCAGTTCAAGCACTTGCCTGGTAGGCACAATGTCGTGAGTTCGATCCCCGGTACCCAAAAAAAAAAAAAATATATATATATATGTATAATATGTACATATATATTAAATTGAGCAGTACGTTTATATATTACTGTTGTCGTTTTTTGATCATCAGTGGACATTTGTGTTGTTTCCACCTTTTGGGTGGTGACTTATCCTGCGTGAACATTAACGTGGGTTCAGATATCTGTCTGAATCCCTGTTTTCAGTTCTTTTGCATTATATGCTCAGAAGTGAAATTGCTGAATCATGTGATAATTTAATTTTGGGGCAAACTGCCATTCAGTTTTTGACAGTAGAAACATCATTTTCTAGTCTCACCGTCAAAAGCATAGGACTTCCCATTTTTCCACATCCTCACCAATATTTGTTATTTTGTGGTTTTTTTTTTTTTTTATAGTAGCCATTCTAAGGGTTGGGGATTTAGTTCAGTGGCGTAAGCGCCTGCCTGGCAATTGAGGTCATGAGTTCAATCCCAGGTGCCACAAAAAAACCAAAAAAAACCCAAAAAACTATAGTAGCCATTCTAATCATATATGGAATAGAATCTCATTGTGGTTTTCGTTTGCATTTTCCTAATAGTCATGTGAAACATCTTTTCATGAGACTGATGTTCTCTATGAAGTTTTTCCTGCTCTCTGTCTGCATCATGCCTCCAAACATAAAGCCAGAGCTCCTCTGGTTATTTTCTCTTTCTCTGAGGGATGATAGGTCTATGCTACCTGTTATTTTATGTTTTAAAGCAGTTTGTTTGTTTATTTGTTTACATTGTCCAGATTGCTACTGTTTAGAGAGGAGATTAAGTCTGGCTTATAGGGGCATGAAATAGAAATTCTAAAAGATATTCTTAATTACATAATGTTATTGAAAGATTGTATTACTGTTTACTTTTTTAAGATTTCTAGCCCAGTTATAAATTTATCTGATTTATAGCTGTTCGCATAATCTTTTACTTATATCTAAATTAAAACTGAGGAAAGGACCCATAAATAATTTTCTGCATTTGCTGTGATTTTTTAAAATAAGATTAATGTCTAAGTACAGGTTGTAAAGAAAAGTGGTATTCATGCACAGTTTAAATTTTCTTTGCTGATAAACCAAATGTTATATTTGTCATTAGTGCTATGACTTTATATAATATGCATGAATGATCTAGTATTGCTTATAAAATTTAGGAACTTTGAAATATGTTCAAAAAATGCATATGGTGGTTTTTAAAAACTGTTCTTTTCATCATATTGTAATTATAACATTTCTATAATGATATTATTTATTTATTTTAACTCTTTTAAAGTACATTTTAGATATACACAGTGGTAACATTCATCATATGGAATTTGTACCTGTACATGATATATCTTGATTCTTGTTTTCTCATTCCTCTACCCTCCCTTCAACCCATTTCCCCCCTTCTTATTTACAAAAACTTTGTTTCATTTATTCTCTTCTATTTTCTTTTTTTCCTTTTCCCTTCCTTCCTTTTCCTCTCCTCCCTCCCTACTTCCTCTTTGAACATTTTCTTCCCATTTCACCGTATCTTTTTAATTTTGTCCCTTATTTATACTTTCAGTTTCTCATGTCAGAGAAACAATGCAGTATTTACACGTGTATCAAATTTGTTTCACTTAAGAGTATATTCTCAAGGTATATTCCATTTACATATACGTGTCTCAAATTTATCCTTCTTTTTGACAGAGTAGTACTTGATTGTATAAAAAAACCCATATCTTCTTTTTGTATTTTATTTTTAAAAAAGCAAAACATAAAAAAGGATAGAAATAATACAGAATTTCAAAAACAAAAACAAAAACAAAAAAAAGCAGTAAGAAATCAACACTAGTTAATACATTTCATATTGTTATCTTAGAAGTAGTTGTTCAGGTTACAAGATCATGAAAGGGAAAGAAAGTGCCCATATCTTCTTTATTCATTCATTGGTTGATGGGCGTTTGGCCATTTCCAGCATTTAGCTATTACAGATTGTGCTGCTGTGAACATAGGTGCACACACATCACTCTGGTGTGATGTTTTTAATTGTTCTGGGAAGATACCAAGATGGGGAATAGCTAGGTCAAATGGAACCTCTAGTTTTAGTTTTCTGAGGAATCTCTATGTGGATTTCTGTAGTGGTTGCACCAGTCTGCACCCCATAAACGGTAGAGAAGAGTTCCTTTTCCCCACAGCCCTCCAGCATGTTATTGATTGATTTGTTTATAATGGCCTTTCTTTCTAGAGTACGACGGAATCCCAGTGTTGTTTTAGTATATATCTCTTGACCACTGATGTTGAACATTTTTTTCATGTATTTGCCCTTTAAACTTCTTCATTTGAGAAGTGTCTGTTCATTTTCAGATACCTATTTTTGCATTGGGTTTTAATTTGAAGGAGTCTGATTTTTTTGAGTTCTTCTAGATATTAGTCCTTTGAGGAGCAGCTGGCAAAAGTTTTTCCTACTCTGGGTCGTCTCTTCACTTTGTTGATGGTTTCTCTTGCTGTGCAAAAGCTTTTTAATAAGATGAGGTCTCAGTTGTTGATTCTTTGTGATATTTCTTGTGCCATTGGGATTTTGTTCATAAAGTCTTTGCCTAGACCTATGTCTTGAAGAGTTGTCCCTATTGTATCTTCCAGCATTTAGTGTTTGTGTTGTAATACTTAGATCTTTGATCCATTTTGATTTTAGTTTCATGCATGGTGAGAGAGGTGGGTCTAGTTTTAATCTGTGGCAAGTAGAAAGCCAGCTTTTCAGCACCATTTATTAAAGAAGCTAAGTGTGGTTGGGGTTGTTTCTGCATCTTGGCTTGACACTGCTAGATGGAGCCAACCTGCAGCTGTTCTGAGTTCTGACTGCAGTTGGCCCCTTTACAAAATGGCTACCAGCTAATTGCCCTCTCCTGGGAGGTTGTCTGAACCTGAGTAACTCGCTAGCCACTGCAGCCCACAGCATCCACTACTCTGTTCCACTGGTACATTTCTCCATGGAGGCCTCTGGTGTTGCCAGTAGTCACCACACCTCTGCAGATTCAAGCTGCCCCTCCCCTGGCATGAGGCAAGGCTCAAGAAGAAAGTACTGCTTGCCACCTCCCTTTTTTGTGTTGTGGTCCCTCTCTTCACTGTCCCTGTAGGCTGCAATTCTTACTTCAGATCTTTGGTGGGTCCTGAGGACCCACTTCCCTCCTTCTCTTCTTTACATTGCTGTATTCCAGCACCTGGAATGTAAATATCGGAGAGGTGGTTGTGAGTTCGATCCCTGGTATCAAATTAATTAATTAATTAATTAAAAAATAAGTATCAAAGAGGCATTTTCTCTGCTGCTTACCATTCTGCCATCTTTCCAAAATTGTAATGGTAATTACTAAAAATGCAGAAAAAGTTAAAAATAGGTAATGCTTAACAGATACATGTTAATGCGAATATCTCAGAATCATAAGGATTGGGTGCAGTAGATAACAGAAAGGAGTCCTGTTGAAAGTTTGATTGACTTTTTTGTACCAGGACTTTATGGCATTTTGAAAGAACTTCAAAATCTGAGAAATTGTTTTTGCTAGGAGAATATCTTCTGTTTTCAGAATACTTTTTTGTTTTTCTAATTCTAACTGGGACAATTTGAGAAAAAAGAAAACTGAAATTAGAGTTTGGAAGCTTATTTTTATTAATTCAGTATTTCAAAGTATGATTTAAGACATTAAGTAAAAACTGAGGAAAAATCCATCTTAAGAATTATAACATTATGATCTCTTGAAATAATTAAAAATCACCTATATGAATATGTTGTCTGCTAATAATTTAATGTTTCAGAGCTTCACTTTGAAGATGATTTCAAGATTATGTTTGTCATATGTTTTAAAGTGAAATTCTTGTTGACAAAATCTGTTATCTTAGAATTTGCTACCTGTTGAGGAGGACTTTCTCCTTAGGAGAAAAGGTTGATAGCCGTTTCTCAAAATTATATGTAAATATGTGTTATTGTCAGAGGAGCTTAAGGAAAAAGCCTTTGTGTAGTTTCTTAAACAGGAAATAAAATATTTTATATACTGTAGTTTGAAATAATTCAAGAATTTTTTTTGTTTCTTATAATAATCTAGAAGTAATAGATTCCTGATATATTATCAATGTTGTAAATACATTTTGTATTTATGGTTTCTGTTTTATGATGAATTTTTTTTTTTTCTCACAGAGCTTGTCAAAACACAGTAGAAGCAACATTGGAACTGAAGGTGGACCACCTCCTTTTGTGCCTTTTGGACAGGTAATGATGTTCATTTTAGCAGATAAATTTAAATCAGGAAAAGTGGTTTTTATTTATACTTAAGTTATGCTTAGTTTTGTGCTGACCTATTTGTTCAGAAGTCATAAAGTTATATGGAAATAATAAAGTTCATGGAATTAAATAATTTTGCTGTTCATCCAAAGATTAAAACAATTAAGAGCCATATTTGAAGAGCAAGTCATAGTTCATTAAGATAGGATAAGGGAAAGGTGGTTTTAAGTTGTTTTTAATGGGAAATTCAAAAGCAAGAGGATATACATAGCCCATAATTTCTTCCTAAAATTCTGTTCTGCTGCCTCAGAATATCCATCTCAGTCGGAGTATTAATTTGACTTCCAATTAATGTTTTCCTTTTCAACAGTGGGAGCCCTGCTTCATATACATAAACTACAAATTTTTCATCTACTTATTTTTCAACTTCCCCTTACTGCAAAGTGCTATTTTGAGGTTGTTCCTCAACTGGCCAGATCTTGTGTCTTCCTCATCATGCTTAGCATCAGATTGCATTTGCAGCAGTGTCCTTCAGCCCTTCTCTGACTTGGGCCTGACAAGTCTGAGAGTAATCCCTGTGGCTAACCTGCTCTTCTGCTCATGTTATCACCAAAGTTTATCTCTCGAAAATAACTCCTGTGAAATCATCTCTGAAAAAAAAATAGCAGTCATAAAACTGAAACTATTGATAGTGTGCTTTGTATTCCCTTTTTAATTTTCTTTAAAAGTGGTGGCTTAGAGTGAGGGTAAGTTGGGAACATAAAGATGAGTTAGCAGAGATTAAATTCTGATAGCAAGTTTTATTTTATATTTTTAAAAGTTTTGGTATGAAAGAGGTCAGAAGATAAATGGGTTAAATCAGTTGACTGGAATCCTCTTCAGAAAATTCTGTATAAGATTTAGTCAAGATTAAATTAGATGACACTTAGGTGTTTTTTTCTTAACTTGTGGGCTAAGACTTAATGGACAGGTGCAGAAGTAAATCCTCTTTTGCAGCCCAGAACTTATTATTCAGTATGAGTTTTGATGCATATACGAAGGAATATTCATGCCAGGTGCAGTAGTACAAACGTGATCCTGGGACTCCTGAAGCTGAGGCAAGAGCAACGAAACCTGAGCTATAGTGAGACTCTGCCTCAGAAAAGAAAGCACAAACAGAGCATTATAACTTAATACAGGTTAAAGTGAAGGTGTTAATAACTATTTAAAAACGATTAAATTAGAGTCATTCTTTCATCATGGCTACTTGGAAGTATTTTTAAAATGTTTATTTTTGTTCTCTGTTTTGGAATAAGAGACAGAATAAAAGAAACTGTGAACTCACATGGTGTGACTCATGTTGATGATATTCTCCCAGTCCAATAAAAACTTCCAGAATGCAAACAAAGTGCAGATATTCTACTAAGTTTTATTTGAAAATAGTAAAAGATGTATTTTTGAGAATTTACTCTCAAATGTTTTTGTGATAAATATATTCTTTCATAAATTAAGATATAAAAGTGACCTTTTCCCAGAAAGACTTATTATCTAATTATTAAGAATTCAAAAGGTATTTTATAACATTTGGGAGACTAGGAGGCATAACAAAAGTTTTAGTTTCAGTAGTATTATTTATAAAGCTCATTTTGGCAAATTCTTTTGCAGCATATTACAGTGTTATACATGGGTTAAAGAGATAAATGTTGCCTCTTGTTCATATCAATAAGATACTTACATTGCTACAAATGTGCCATATATATGTGTGTATATATATAACACTATATATACATATATATATATATTTTTTTTTTTTTATATATATATATATATTTATATATATATAAAACACACTTGTTTGGCAGGATCTTTTCCTCTTCTGCTTATTAGTGAGCTGGGTAAAAGTTCATTTTATAGGATTTTATTGGTAGAATTGGAATGCAGGCCAGAATTCAGGACTTACTTTTAGGTATTAATTATTTTTATTATTTTATTGTCTTAATTATTTTATGAAATGAAAAATATAAAACAATACACACAGAAAACTTCGAAGGTGACTTGGACAGAGGATGTGGTTTTAGCTTTTGGTTTATAAATCCAGAAATATCTTTTTATATGTTAAAGTAACTGTACTGCCCAACTTACATATGAATATTGTGACATAATTTAGAAACTAAGCTTTTAATTATAAATCTTTTTCTTCTTGTATATTAGTTTGAAATCATACTTACCTTTTTGTGTTCACTAGACTACTTGAAATGTAGAATTATGTCAAATTATTGCCATAAAATGAAGTTTAGCTCTCTTGGTCCAGTATATGTCTAAAGTCTGGTTTAGATGACAGCATTTTTGTATAGCTTTTTAACTTCAATTACAGTATTTACTACATCTATTTGAAAGTTATTTTAATCAGTTTTCTACCTCTTTTTTGTAAATCTGTGGGAGGGAATTGCATTTTACTGAATGCCTCGCTATTTTAAGTACTGCACACCTTCTTTTAAAGACATACTACTTTCTAATGAAAACTAATCTCTTGGAATTACTGAAATATTTTTATTTATTTTACCAGAAGTGCATATCTCATGTTCAAGCAGATAGCAGAGAACTTGATCGAAGAAAGACGTTACAAGTTACAATGCCTGTGAAACCTGCAAATGATAACGATGAATTTGAGAAGCAAAGGACTGCTGCTATTGCAGAAGTTGCAAAGAGCAAAGAAGTAAGAAATTGTCATAAGTTTCTCTTATGTCTTATTATGTTCTACTTAAATTATTTCTGGTCATTATTTTTTTTTCACATAAGGTAATTCATTAAATTTTTGACATTATTTTTCTTGCATATTCTATGATTGGAAACAGTGCCTTGGTACCTCAAGAGGTCTTAATTTTACGTATTTTATTTATATGTTCTTTTTCCAAATCTTTTTGGCAATTCCAGTAAATTTTTTTGTTGACAAATCACCCTTCTGTTCGTCCTCTGCTTTTCTTCTTAACAATATAACAGCTGAACACAATGCTTTTTATTATAGCAGAGGGCTTCCTGAGATTGGTTGTGCTGTTATCACTATCTCAGAACAATTTTTCCCTATAATAGCATCCTTCGAGGAATAGCAACTTCTTGAGGAATGAGTAAACATCAAGGGATAAATCAGTAGACTAGGGTTATAATTTTTGTCATTTTTTTCTTTTAGAGCAAAAAATAATTTTAATCTTCTGGAAGAAAATATAGATATATATCCTTAATCTTACAGTATTTTTAACCAGAGGTTCTCTTTCATTGTTGCGAATTTCTTGTTCATTGGGAGTAGGTATCTGTAGTTATTGATTGTTCTAGACATTGATAAGAAATTTTAGTTAATGATGCTTAGGCTTTTCTTAACCTTTGAGATGAAAAAGTTTCCTTTATTTAAAACTTGTAATGAAGTTTAACTAACACCTTTTTTCTATTTAATTCCAAAATTTAAATGAAGGCTTCTTGGAATTTGGTTGTTCTTCCTGCGTTGTTTTTCCATTATTCTAGTGCAGGGACCAAAAGCCCAACATGTGAAATCAGAAGGTTGGTTGTCCTATTGATCATCTCGAATCTAGTTTAGTATTTTGTATCCAGTTTTATTCACCCGTGGTATTTGGGGACAGTAGAGGCATCTGTGGTTGCTATGTGAATTAAAATTGATAATACCTGACACAGATCATACCATTCCTTTGGTGAAACTCTTAATAGATGAGACTATTGTGATTTTTTATTATGCCTTCTATTCTAAGGTACCTTTTTAAAAAATTGAGATTTCTTAAATTAATGTTTTATATAGGTTATATAAAATAAATTTATTTTTCAAAAAATATTGACATGTGGAGTTTTAGAACACACACATACACATATTCCTTAATGATTGTGGGAAACTTGTTCTTTTTATTCACATGTACCTCAAACTTTCCTCCCAGGGAGTTTATTTGATGTAGTTAAAACTGTTTCTTTTTTATATTTAACATATTATGTATAATGTGCTTCATTTTTAAAGTAATACTTAATATTTTCTTTACAAATATAACTTAAGAATCATAGTTAAGAACTAAAACTTTTAAAACTTCTCAGTTTATATGTGAGAGAGTTGGTAGAGTCTCAAAACTAGCAAATAAACTTGAGATTTGCCCCTGGTTACCCCGTGACAATGTTAGACTAAATCTTTGTGTAGTGTAGTAAAAGATCTATGTCAAAAATACTATAAACATGCAAAATAAATAAACTGCATGTTGCAGTTTCAAATGCAGCAATCTGATTAGGCCTCAAAGATAATGAAAATTAAGTGAAGATTCAAAGGAATTAGCTATAATAAGAGAAGTAGCTATATGATTATTTGAGGAAGAGCAGTCAAGGAAGAGGGAAAAGTCTTGGCAAAGACTAACACAGAACATAAAATTTAAGTAACTGAGGTGACCCATAGAGGCAGAAAGAGCAAAGAGAGAAGAAAGTCAAGAGAGATAGAGGAGGTAAATTTGCATGGGGCCCTGTAAGCATATTGGCCTCTATTGAGAGAGAAATGGAGAGTTTTTGCCATCTTTGAGTATATTTTAATAACATCAGCTGACCTACACCCTAAAAGGCTAATTAATCCTGGCTACTGCAGTCAGACTGAGTTGTAAAGAAGGAACATGGAATTAGATAAATTAGGAGATCATTGAAGTAACTCAGGACAAAAAAAAATTATGGTAGTTTGGGCAAAGAAAGCAATTGTGTAGATGATTCATGAAGTTCTCAGTTACTGAAATTCTGAAAGTGGCACCATCAGGGTTTCTGAAAGATTGAATATAGAGCATGAAAGGAGATGAGATGTCAAGAATGAGTTAGAGGTTTTACCTTGAAAAATTGACTTGTTTACACTGAAATGGGAAAGATTGGTGTGGCATATATATAAAAGGAGATTGATCTGATGTTTCGTTTTGAGCATATGAATATTGAAGTAGGGTCCTGTTAGACATGCATATAGTGATGTTTAATAGGCAATGAAATGCAAGAGTGTAGCTGGAAGCAGCTTTGGAAGAGATGTGTGTAGTTAAGAGTTATAGGCACACGGCTGGTATTTAAAGTCATCAGACCAAATCAGGTCACCAAAGGGAGTGTTGACAGAAAATAGGGTAAGGAATGAAATCTGTAGCATTGGCATCTTAGAGACTGTATGAAAAAAATTGAACCAGCTAAGGTGTGATCAGTAATATAGATTAGAAACAAGATAATGAAGGAATTATATCATGGAGAAGGGAGTGAAAAACTTGGAAACTGAAAGGTCTTGCAGTGAGGTGAGGACTGACAACATAGAATCAGGGAAGTTGTTTCTTCCTTCAGCATTCTTGATATAATGAAAAGCTGTACAGGTTCCTTAATGATTATTTCTATTTTTTTCTTTTAAGTAAAGAAGTAAGCAAGGTTAATAGTGACAATAGGGGAGAAGGTGTTGGAGGATTCAGAAGTAAGAATGTGTAAAATAGTGGTCAGCAAGTGTGAGAGGGTGAATGGATTAAAGAAATACAGGAGTGATCAAAATATATGGTGAATATTTGAATTTTAAAAAATTATTATAGTA
>RJWT010018489.1:0-18842 GCA_004365215.1 Cuniculus paca
CTTCTTTAGAGATGTTTAGTATTTCTTTTATTATGGTTTTCATTTCTTCTTTTACCTGGGATAGAATTTCTGTTCTAATTTCTCTTATAGCTTCCTGAAGTTGTTTCTTCACTTCAATTGACAGCACTTCAGACATTTCAGGTGTGCAATTCTCGATCTCCATGTTTTCCTTTTGTGGAATTGTGCCGCTTGGGTTGGATGCCAGAGATTGCCCCCTCTCCCTCTTCATCTTGGCATATTCTTGATTTCTTCCACCCCTGAGTAGTGTGGTCCCAGGCGCCCCAGCACTGGCCACAACTTCTCCAAAACTAGGCTGTTTGTCTTTTCTAGCCAGTGCTGGCTACGTACATCTGATGTTGGGTGCCTGTGTCTCTGCACTGAACTGGGCACCAAGCCACCTGGGGTTTGCATGGGAGCAGACCTGGTCAGGCCCTGCGAATCTAAGCTGTTTAGTGATATTGTCTGAAATGCGCATGGGAGCTGATCTCCAACCAATCAGCTTCCGTGGGTCTGCCCACAACCTGGCGCTGATGCAAAAAGTAGTTAGCAGTCTTGGCCCTGGGCGGGTGCAACCTGCCTGACTCCAAGATGGAGCCCAGCTGATCACTCTGTCCCGTGGGGTGGGGGTGGGGTGGAATTACAAGCACTCACCAGCAGCCAGCTGCATCTGCCACTCTCCTTCACTCCTGCGCCTCTCCGTAGAGACCTCTGGGGTTGACCACAGCTGCGACCATGACCGCAACTGCGACCACACGCATCTCCAGGCTCAGCAGGTCTTCTGGCAGCGTGAATCTGGCTCCAGGCTGAGGCACTGCCAGCCACCACCTTCTTCTTCGTTTAAATTCTTTTTATTCTCTTTGTGGGCTTCAATTCATATTTTAGATTCTTCCTTGGTTCAGGGGACCCACTTCCTTCCTTCTTGTCCTCTCCATGATGTTATATTCCAGCATCTGAACTGTTTCTCTCAGAGACACTGTTTACTCTGCTGCTTACTGTTCTGCCATCTTTAGCTCCTCCTCCAGTTTATTGTATCTTTAGCAAACAAGACCAAGTTGTTGAGGTTGTCCTGAACTTTGCCTTTGGATCACTTCTTTTTAGCCTGGCCCCAGATTTGTTCACTGTGTCTTTGTCTTTCTTAGGCAACTTTCTGCCATCTTTTTTCTTCCTGTCACCCTTGGGTGACATCACAGAGCTTAGAGAGTAGCCTCCATCAGTCTCCAGAAGGAACAAACCCTGCTGTCACTTTGATTTTGGACTACTGTGACAAAATACATTTCTGTTATTTAAGCCATCTAGTTTGTGGCACTTTCTTACTGCGGCTCTAGTGATCTAATACACTTGCTTTGAACTGCATTACTTAAAATTGTACACTCTATTCCCTTTCTTTTCTCTACAATACAGCTACCTCTTGGTATTGAAGGGGCATTGTTCAGGACCCTAGCATATACCAAAATCTGAGGAAACTCAAGTATTTTCCATGAAATGGCATAGATTTTTTTGTTTGGTTGTTTGTTTGCTTCTGTGGTACTGTGAATTGAATTCATGGTATTTTCACTGAACTATGTCTCCAGGCTTTTAAAAAAAATGTAAAATAAAAATTTTTTGAGACAATCTGGGCTTGAATTTATGATCCTCCTGCCTCAGCCTTCCAGAGTACTGGGATTACTGGTGTACACCATATCCAGCTGAATGACATGGTATTTGTTATGGCTTGTATCTGGATGTCCCTCCAAAGCCTCATTCACTCATAGAAGTGGCTTTGGGGAGTGACTGATCAAGGATATGTGATACTGATTGGTTTAGCATGGTGGTTAATGAATTTATTGAAGAGGTAAGACCCACCCTGGGTGTGGGTGTCACCTACCAATAGGCTTGTAGCCTGAATGGAATAAAAAAGGGAAAGAAGGAAGTCTCGTTATCTTCTGCCTGCCATACCATGAACCATTTTTCCTCTATGATGCCCCTCTACCACAATACCTTGTCTTGGATCCAGGTGACCATGAGTTGATGTGAGCATTCTCCTTCTTTAATTTGTGGGTGTTGGGTATTTTGTCCCAGCGATGAGAAAGTAACTAAGACAGTATTTTCACACAACCAATAACATCCTCCCATATATCTTAAATCATCTCTAGATGATTTATAATACCTAAGATAGTGTGAATGCAATGTAAATACTTGTACTATAAAGGGAATGATGACAAGAAAAAAATCTGTTTATGTTTAGTACAGATGCTACACCACCCCCTAAATTTTAATCTACAGTTGGTGGAATCCTGCAGAAGCAAAATTTGTGAGTATGGAGGGCTGACTGTACTTATTACTGTCAAACACACTATATATTTGGCTATTTAGTTTCTCACGTATTTGTTGATGGTCTATCTCCAGCTATGGAATGTAAGCACTGTGAAAGTGGAGGTGTCTGGATGTTTCTTTATGAATTCCAGCACCTAGAATCCATACTATTTTTCTATACAGTCAAACTTTTGGGCACCTTCCTGGCCCTCACCTGGTCCTGCCCCATCTCCCTGGAGGAAGAAGTTATGTGGTGGAGGGGATGGGCCCCACAGAGCCCACCTCTGGCCTCAGGATGACACTCCAGGAACTTATACCTTGCAGTTACCTCCCTGCACACATGATCCCAAGCCCACCTCCCAGGCTTGGAGGCCACTTTCTTGCGTCCATCTTCCTGAGCCTTCAGCCGAGAGGTGTGGACAAAGCTTAGCAGCTTGGCTGTGGTCTCCTCACAGTTTGTGTGTGGCCTTAACTGGCACAGAATAAAATAGGGGGCAAGGTTGTGGCATGTGGGAAGGCGCGTGCATCTCACTTGCCCATGCCCCGCAAAAGCTAGGGGACTAGAGGTGGGCCTGCCTTGAATGATGCCTGGTATGTGACAGACATTCAATGGATATGAATAAATGAATGATTAAATGTAAATTAGTTTTATGAGAATCTAATAATATAGCCAGGTGTTGTGGGTCATGTCCAGAGTCCCAGTACTCTGGGAGAGTAAGGCAGGAGGATTAACAACTTGAGCCCAGTCCGGTCTACACAGTGAGCTCAAAGCTCAGCTTCAACTACATAACAAGCCTTTGTCTCAAACAAAAAGCCAAAGCAAACTAAAATCAAAACCAAACAAAAACGACCAATAATTTTCTTAGCATCACAAAATCCTAATTAATTAAAGAGAACATAAAAATCTCAATGATTCAAATTGAAAGCAGATCATTTCCTTCCATTCGAACTGAACCCAGCCTTCTACAACTGAAATAGACTAAAACAAAGCATTCCCCACCCCAGTGGTCTTATCTTTACAGCCCAGCTTTCTTCCCCTCATCTCCTTCTCTGCCCTCCCTATTGTCCTATTTAGTCGTCTTCCCTGGGGAGCAGAGATAAGGGATAATCAGTTTAGCAAAGAGTATCAGTAATATAATGAGAGACTTCTAGGAGAAGTGGCAATTGGAACAACTGTAAGGAAATGTTCATACTCTTACTAAAATTTTGATTCGTAATGATAAAATTTGAGGGACACTCTGCCACCTGGAATGGGGGAGAGGAGATTAGATTGGAGCTTGTCTGTTATCTATGCTATGTGTAGCCAGTCTGGCTTTTGCCATGTTGGACAAACCTGGATAGAAGTTATTTCCTTTGCTTGTAAACTGTTGGGTAGATAATTTTATTCCTGATGTTCACCAGCCTAGTCACCATACTTCTCTTGTGGGGGATGCATACTTTATTACGTTTGAATATAAAGGGGGTCTCACTCTATTTCAATTTGCTGGAGGCTGGATCTAGTATGAAGGTGAAGAAGATGCTCTGCTTTCAATTTGAGTCATTGAGGTTTCAACATTCTTGTCAAAGCATTTTGTGATGCTAAAAAAAAATGGGATTCTTATAAAAGTAACACACATTTAGTTATTCATTTATTCAAATCCACTGAATGCCTACCACATGTCAGGCATTATTAATAGACCTCTCAAGGAAGAAATCTATTCTACAAAATGATGACTATAGTTACTAGCAGTGTAGTGTGTACTTGAAAATTACTAAAAAAGTAGAGTGTAAATGCTTTCATAACAACAACAAAAGTATGAGTCTGAGGTATACATATGGTAATTTGCTCAATTTAGCTGTTCTATGATGTACTTTTATATTTCAAAACATCATGTTGTAGACTATAAATCAACCAAAAATAAAAAATTTTTAAAATTAAATGAAAAGTTTATTTAAAGTGAATAAATTGCGACTTGGGGCAGTGAGATGAGAATTCCCATTATTAATGCTAACCACTGCCCATGGCTCCTTGATAGAAAAGCAGCCCGTTTGTTATTTCATGGGAGGGAGGTCTTTGAGAAATCAGGCCCTGCAGACCCTCCGTGGGCTCCCTCAGTGCATGGGAGGATGGTGGGCTGACAGGCACATCTGTCCTTGAGTGCTCAGTGCTAAATATAACCGGAGCCCTGCAGCTCCCAGGTCAGGGAGTGGCTGCCTTCGCCACACTGCAGCAAGCTTTGAGATGTTGCAGACCTAAAGAGACGGGGGCAGGGTCTGCTGGTTTTCAGCATGTGAAGCACAAACACTAAAATGTCAGCTTTTGGGACCATTAAAATGTGTGTGAGAAGAATGCCTATACGCAGGATTAACATACACTTTCTTTAGAAATGAAAACTAGAAACTAAACTAAGAATTTCTGATTTTTCTGGCCAGTAAACTTCATTGAAAAAAGTCTGTAAATAAGTATTTCGAAAATTAATAATCATTGAATACTTATTATATGCAAGGTACTTTACACTTCTCACTCCTCACAGTGAAGTCTAGCAGTGGGAAAACAGTAGTTCTCCTCATTCTATAGAAGAGAATTTGAAACAAAACTCAGAGAGTGTAAAGATTTCACTGCCGGGCCTGATGGCGCACGCCTGTAATCCCAGCACTTGGGAGACTGAGACAGGAGGATCGTTGCAAGTCGAGGCCAGCCTGGGCTACAAAGTGAGCTCAAGAACAGCCTGAATGGCATAGTGAGACCCTGTCTCAAAAAGACAAGGGCCGGGGATCTAGCTCAGTGGCCTAAGCGCCTGCCTGGCAAGCACGAGGTCACGAGTTCAATCCCTGGTGCTGCAAAAAAAAAAAAAAAAAAAAAAAGTAAAATAAAGGATGCAGCATTAATCACTTAGGAAGTGGCAGATCTGCCTCACTACACAGCCTGTGCTGTTGACCCCTAAATTTCCCTGTGTTGCTCACGTCCAGTGATTTCAGTTTACAAACGAGTGTCTACTTGGTGCTGAGCACCCTGCTACATTCTCAGGACCATAGAGAACAAACGTGGGCCCAATCCCTGACTCAGAGCTGGTGAGGAGACAGAGTGAAAAGCACAAATAAAGGGGAAGAAGACGTAGCTTACTGGTATACATGCTTAGCATGCGTAAGGCCCGGGGTTCAATTCCCAGTGCAAAACAAAAACAAAGAACAAAACACACTCACAAAAGTAAAATCACAGTTGTACATGTGACAAATGCTACAAAGGAGAGGCACATGATGCGTTTCCAGCTCATGTTTGAATTTTGAAAATTTCTACATTTTATAATTGCTTTACACGTACAGGTCTTGTTACCTGCAAAGATGATAAACAGTAGTCTCCCCATGCAAGGTTGCTCTTTCTGTGGTTTCAGTTAGCTGTGATCAACCTCAGTCTGAAAATATTAAATGGAAAATTCCAGAAATAAAGTTACTAAGTTTTAAATAATTTTTACTACAGTATATTATTATAATTACTTTATTTTGTTATTAGTTATTGTTAATTTCTGACTGTGTCTAGTTCAGAAATTAAATTTTCTCATAAACATGTATAGGAAAGGTATAGTGTAAACAGAATTTGGTATTATCCACAGTTTCAGATTCTACTGAGTGTCCTGGAATGTATGCTTCATGGATAAGGGGGAATTACTGTACTCCTTTCAATTAGAACTACAACTTAGAACTGAACTGAGAAATGAACTTCCATAGTGCTGGGCACATAACAGATCCTCCAAATGTACCATCTGAGAATGAGGAAAACAGTCTTTTCTTTCTGTACAATGCAAACATTCCTTATTTACATATACAGTAGACCTCGAGGTATGACTGGCCTGACATACGAACAACTTCATGACCCAAATAACAGTTTTAACTTATGACCAAAGTCTTGAGTTATGACTCAAATGCCAGCCGCTTGCACTTCTAGATGCTCTCAGGTACAGATTTAACCCTTAACAGCTCTGGAAGGAAGATTACAGCATCTTTTCCTGTACGGGGTTTAGAAATCTTGAGCCAGTTTCCAAGGACATCGAGCTCTGCTATATATGGGAGAGAGACTTTGAAGGCTGTGTAGAGGAGCCTGAGACTTCAGTTGACAACTAGAGTTACAACCAGCCCTTGGGAACGCATTGAGTTGATAAGTCAAGGGTCCACAGCTAAGTGTAAGGAACAGCATGTTAATGTCTGATCATGTGTATCCAGTGCTTGCTGAGCCAACGCTAGGGATAAATATCTTATTACTATTGGATGAGTCACGTTTTGAGGTTAATCTAAGTTCATGCATTCCCTACCCACTCTCACATCTATTCATGGAATGACTGTCCTCAGAGCCCACAGTAGCAGCAGAGGAAGACAGGAGCTTGGCCTCGATAGGTGAGCTAAAACAGCTTTGCCTGCTGGATGACCGCACTCACAGTAATATGTCCAAGGGCACCTAGTCCGTCTCCTCTTAGTGCTTACTGTATTTGTTCTCTCATGACTATTGTTATTGCCTAACATATTCCATATTTATAGGTTATATTGTCTCTCCCCTTTAACTGCAATGTAAACTTTTTTTTTTTTTGGTCTTTTTTGTTTTTTTGAGACAGGGTCTTGCTATGCAGTTCAGGCTGATTTTGAACTCACTTTGTAGCCCAGGCTGGTCTTGAACTCACGGCAATCCTCCTTCCTCAGCCTCCCGAGCACTGGTACTACAGGTATGCGCCACCATGCCCAGATGTTGCAATGTGAACATTCTATAAGGACTTCTGATATGTTTTGTTTTGAAACATTTTATTGAAATAAAAGCAAAGGTACAGAAACTGCATGAATCCTGTTTCCATCTTGATACATTTTTGTTTGGTTGGTTTTGGACACAGGATCTCAATATGTAGTTTGGGCTGGACTTGAAATTACTACATACCCCAGACTAGCCTCGAACTCAGGGCAATCCTCCTGCCTCAGCTTCCTGGGTGCTGGGATTACAGGTGCGTACCAGTATGCCTACAGCCTGATAAATTTTTGTAGCATAAGCACATCCATATATAATATAATCATATATAATAATATAATCAGCACAATTTATATGGAATGAGACATTATATGTCCCTGCATGCCACCCACTCACCAACTAGCAGTGGCTTTGCCTTGTGCACTGCTGTATTCCAGCACATCACCCAGTACTTGATATAGAGTAGGTATTTAATAATTGTTGAATAAATCCATCCACTTATTTATTCATATTTATTTGGAGCCTACTTATAATAGGTACTTTTCAAAGTTCTGAATATCCAAAGAAAAGTAAGCTATTTTCTAAGTGAACTGATCAAGTGAACTTTTAAGTTGGAGACCCTGAGAGGGCAATTGGGAAAACATGAGGCAGGGTTCTTTGAAGAATGGGGTATTCTGAAGGATATACCCAGCTCAACAAAGGGAAGGAAGATAGCCTGTGGATCTGGTGAATTTCTCTTGTGTCTCAAGGTTTGAATATGTTCAACTGTCTTGATGTAGGTGTCTGACTTGATTAATATTTACTGGCTTCTCACATTTCATAATAAGAATAATTCTTAACAAAATTGTTGAATGTTAAAAACTGAAAGGGTAGCTGGGCCTGGAGGTGCACGCCTATCATCCTAGCACTTGGCAAGATGAGACAGGAGGATCATTGCGAGTTCAAGACCAAACTGGGCTACAAAGTAAGTGCAAGATCAGCCTGAATGGCATAGCGAGACCCTGTCTCAAAAAGACAAGGGCTGGGGATTTAGCTCAGTGGTGTAAGCACTTGCCTGGCAAGCACAACGTTGTGAGTTTGATCCCTGGTGCTGTGTTTAAAAAAAAAAAAAGCTGAAAGGGTCTTTATTGCTTATCATATCTAAGACCTCACTATATTAGGACTCTTTTGATTGTAACAGAAAAATTCCTTTGTTGTACAAATCTGTTTGATTTGTATACACAGATTTGTATAACAAAGGAAAGTTCATATAACTGAAAAGTCTAATTTTATGATGATTTTCAGGCAAACTTTGGTCCTAGGCTGATAATCTCAAGAAATCTCATTTATTTTCATGCCTTGCTTTCTTCTTCTGTGCCTGCTGTATCATGAGGCTGACTTCTCTTGGTTACAAGATGCCTGCCAGCATCTTTCATGGACTTAAGCCTTTTCATTTACATCCAGGTATAAAAGAATAGCTAAGTACTTTCCATATAAGAAGAAGAAAGTTTCTTTCTTGAACTGTATAGCAAATGTCACCTTGTTCTTCATTTCATTGGCCTGGAGTGGGATCTGTCTTTGAATCAATCATTGTGGCCTAGACAATGACAGAATATGATGAAGCCAGGTGTGTTTGTCCCTAAAACCAGGATGAATTTCCCATGCATGTACAAGAAATGGATAACTGATGAAAACTGGGATACTGTTGCCCAGAGGAAGGACAAATACTGGCTAACAAAAAGGACAAGAATCTGCTACACTTGAGTTTTAAGTCTTTTTCAGCTTTAGCAGCAAGGCCAGGGCTAGCACTTATGCCCTGTATTCAGTGCAGTCTCTTATTATTTATTGTCTGGAATAGGTAACTTACTTTGCCTGGCAAACGCGAGGTCGTGAGTTCGACCTCTGTATCAAAAAAAAAAAAAATAGGCCACTTACTTTGGTAAACGATGCCTCAGAGCCCAAGAAAGCAGTTTAGGATGAGACAGAGAGTACAAAAATATCTAGAGTGGAAGGTAACATACCACACATACCATCAAGAAGAAATGAGCAGGGCAATTTTCTCTGCAGAAAAACCTTCTTGCATGGACATACGGCATTCCCTTCTTTAGCTGATTTTCATGTCATTTTTTGTATAATGTGCTAAGAATCCTCGTCCTGTGTATGGTGGGCTTCACAATTTTTCCTTAAAGTTAACATGGAAGATGAGCTAATATGGAGAAAATGCAAAGCTCTTATGTCCAGTATTCTTACCACATTCTTCAGAAGAACTAAAGGCTTAACCGAGTGCTGTATTATTCAGACTTAAGCTTCAAATTATGGCCTTGAGCCTCCAGGAAATATTCCTGAAATAGTTTCCCCTACATGGGTTAATGTCTAGTGAGACCATTTCTTCCTTCCTTAGTACTAAAATAGTTTTCTTTTTTCACATTTCCCCACTCAACACCAAAGAAGGGGCATAATTCTTTTGTTCTGAACTTAATGAATTATGGTTTTAAAAATGCCCAGTCTTGTGCTTACTGTATAAGTTCTTTATAAATGCTAGTTGAACTTGAAGCTACTGCTATAAAAGATTATTATGTTTATCTTCTCTTTAAGATATTCATACCAGTCTTGACATCATGCTCATTAAACATGGGACACCATTAGAACTTTTTGTCATTGAGACACCATTAGAATTTTTTTGCATATCTCCAAAGAGACAATTCGACACAATAAAGAGAAATGGTTAACTTACTGAAATTGTGTAGAATGACTGGGAAGAATATTTGAACACTGAGAACAGAAGGAATCAAATTCTCTAACTTTTCCCAGGCAGCCACCATTCTCTCCTGCCTTCTTTCCTCCCTCACAGTCTCTATCTTTATATTAGTTTATTTGTGTTGCTAAAATAGAATGCTGGGCTGGGGATAGAATGCCTGTCTGGTAAGTGTGAGGTTATGAGTTCAATTCCTGATACCAATAAGTAAATAAATAAATAAATCAAAATGCTATGGACTGCGTACTCTTCATTGACTGAATGATTGACTGAGATACTGAGCATTGAACCCAGAGCTTGTATACTCTGCTATATTCCCAGAATTCTTATTTCTTTTTCTTTTTTCTTTTTTTTCATTTTGAGAAAGGGTCTTGCTAAATCACTAAGTTGCCCAGGCTGGGCTTGAACTCGCATCTTGTTGCCTCTGCCTCTTAGAGTGTTGGGATTACAGGAGTGTGCCACTGGCTACTCTATAAAGAACAGTAATTTACTTTTCATAGCTATGGAGGGTGGGAGATCCAATATCCATGTGCGGGTATGTTTGGTTGTCTGATGAGGGCTGTTGTTTGCTTTTAAGATGGCATCTTGGTGCTGCAAACATCAGAGTGCTGTGCCCTCACGTAGCAGCTTATAGAAAGGCTGAAAAGGTTGAACTCCTTCCATTTAGCTATCTTATAAGAACATCCAACCTCATGACTTAATCACCTCCCAAAGATCACATTCCCAATACTGTCGCCTCAGGAATTAAGTTTTGTAATGAATTTTGAAGGAGACAAAAACATCCAAACCATAGTAATATTGATGTAGCAAATTCAGAAGCAAAACAAAAGCAGACTTTGACGTTGTGAGGTGCAGGTGCCCATCTTGTTGAAGCAAATTCTGTCCACTAGAAATAAGCCGAACTCTCCCTATGTCTGTCTGCCATGATGAGAGCCAGAGACCACAGGGGATGGGCTGGGTCGCTCACTTGCATTTCCCCTTTCCAGATGCACAGTTTGTCTACGGAGTGAGCCCTTTCAGTGCAGGATGCAGGAAGTATTTCAAAGACTCCAGAACGGAAACTTCAGTCACCTCCAAGTCCTTTTAGAGTTATTTACATCAAGACAGTATAAACGTCTACTCCCCCAAAGATCACTGAACACTTGACTGACACAGAGAGGGATGAAGATGCTGGGTCAATTCCCAGAGAGATTAAACTGGCCGACGGCCTGAAGAGCACTCACTGTGTAGCCAGATGTATTCTCTATGGCAAGTCAGGTTATTCAGAGTTAACCTATGGCTGAGAACATTTAAAATTGATAAATAAAAAAATTTAAATCTTCATAAAAACATCAACTTTATGGTTAAATTTAAAAGGAAATATCAGGCCAAAAGCTAAGAGAGAAAAAACTCAGAGGTCAGCAGAGCACTCTGAACCACTTTTGTCCTGACAGTGTTTCTCAAAATTGGTCTGAGAGACTGAGCAGTGGTGTTCGCAGATTCCATGTGTGAGACCGAAGAAACCAAAGGACAGGAGCCTCTAAAGGGGAAGATTTAATGCAGCTTCCACGTAAAATGAGATGCTCAGAGACAAACCAGTTTCCTGCTTCTACGAAGTTTGGGGGACTTAACTTGGTCAGAAAGTGAAAAGGAAAAAAATAAAATCCATAGGAAATTGGGATTATAGACATTTTTGTCACAGATTAAAAAAAAATTTTGGTGGTCTCAAAAAATCAACCCTAAAGGAAGTTTGAAGTGATACTAGGCAGAGGATAGCCTTGTACCTAAAAGAAGCAAATACAAATTCTCCATAGAGAGGCACACTTTCCTCTTGGGCTACAGAGCATTTCCACTGACAAGTTCCTAAGGCAATGAACAACTCGGTATGTAATTCAAGGGATCCAGTCATATGAGGAAACCTGTAGAAACAACAGAGTGATAAAAGGCACGTGGACTTCAGATTACGGATTAACGTTATAAACTGTAAAACATCTTTGCTTATTGTTTAAATAAAATATAAATTTAGAAATATCTTCAAGTAATGAAAAACTACATAAGTGTTAGTGTGTCTTAAAAATTACTACATTTGGCCATGCGCGGGCAGCTATGGGACCGGGACATCCAGACCCAAGCCTCTCCCTGTGAGTCAGTGTCAGCATGGATTTTGGGGAGGGAGAATTAGACCTGTCCTGCCTGAAACAGCACCATGAACCAGCCGCTACCTGGACTGGGACCTCCAGAGCCAAACTTCTCCCTGTGGGCCCCCACTGGCAGGGGGGACAGCTAGATCCCAGCTCCTTCAGGCTCATGGCAAACAAAAGTGTCAACCCCCTCCCCCAAGCAATTGGCGGATCCAGAGAAACACAGGCTCTAGTGATAGTTATTAAGGTGAAATCCAATTGAAAGCCTGTGGTGCTTTGGTGTTTCACTGACCTTGCAGGTCTAGGGCCAGTGCTCTGATCATCTGTTCAGAAGATAGCGGTATGCAGCATGGCATCTAAGAGGGGTCTCCTTCTGAGGGTGGTAGCCATTGTTGATTCCCTATAGTCTTGTTCTGAAGTCCTACATTGTTTATTGTTTTGTTGGGTTGGGTTTTATTCTCTTTTGCTTTGTTTGATTATGTTATACCCAGTGACACGAGCAGCTATTGCAGTGATAGTAAGATATATATGGTAGCCATTTTGAATTTACTATTGTCTTGTTTTGTAGTCTTTTATTGTATCCATTGTTTTGTTTTTACTGGTTTTATTCTATTCTGTTCTGTTTGATTTTTACTGCATCCGAAAGTATCTGCAGCTATTTTGAACACAACAAAAGGCATTATGGTAATTATTGTTGATTTTGTAATGTTGTAAAGACCTGGTTTGTTCTGATTGGTTTTATTCTGTTTTATTTTCCTTTGTATCCTCTTTAAAATAAAAAAAAATTACATTGAAGAAGTTTTAACTACAGTTAAAAACTCAGGATGATAGAGAACATATAACCAAAGAAATATTAGCAAAAGAACAAAATAAATTTTTCTGAATGTAACACAAAGTAAAAAAAGATGGGAAATAAGACAAAAGTTAAGAGACATGGAAGATAATTGTTATGGTTGATACATTGTACCAACTTGAGCAGTTTAGAAGTTTAACTGAGAGACTCAGCAGGGAGCCACAATTCTTACTTTGTAAATATCCTCATCCTGTACAAAGGAGGGCAAGGACATTTTGTGAGCGTTAGACCTGTCCTAAAGGGGGGGGGTGTTACACCCACCCTGAAGGGGAGTGGTGGCCTGTGTACAATATAAGGGAGGAGAGGAGGCTTGCTTTCTCCCTTTTGCTCTGGCTGCTGCCTTGAAGTGTTGCCCCAGTGCCATGCCACCCTGCCTTGGAGCCAGCTGATTATGGACTGAAATCTCCAGAAACTGTAAGCTAAATAAACCTTTCCTTGCTTCACTTTTGGTGTCAGGTGTTTTGTCCCAGCAACGAGAGAAAAGTAACCAAGACAATAATGTTAAATAGAAATTCTAAAAGGAAAGGGAGAAAAAACTGGGCAGAAGCAATATTTGAAAACATAATAATTGAACATTTTCAGAACTGATCTAGACAATAATCTGGAGATGCAGGAAGTTTATCAGATTTCAAGCAGGGGAAAAATAAAATACTTAGACACATCATAGTGAAATGGCAGAAAACTAAAGATAAAAATTGTATTATATGTATTGCCAAAGCTAGCAACCAGAAAAACCTTAAGAGCAGCCAGGTTAGGGTGGGGGGAGGAGGAAGAGGAGGAAGTGGGAGTAGGGGAGGAAGAGGAAGAGGAGGAGGAAACTATTGTTCTCAAAGGATCAGTAGCTAAACTGACAGTTTTCCAATAGCAACAGTGGAAGATAGAAAAACAGGGGCAGGACATCTCTGATACACTGAAAAATAATTTTCCAGTCTAGAATTGAATATGAAGTAAAACTTTTCTTTCCCTTCCACCCTCCCTTTCTTCCTTCTCTTTTTAAATAAATGTTTTTAAGCAAAAAAGAAAAAAATAAATGTTCCAGATAAAAACTGTTTTCATTACTAACAAAACTCTTAAAGGAAATGTTAAACAATGTACTGAGGCAGAAAAATAGCCATCCTATATGAAACCTTTGAGATAGGAAGAAATAGTACATGTGAATCAACTTTGAAAATGAAGTATTCATTAATAGTTCTGTTGTGTTTTTAAATTTGAATTAAAACAAATGAAATTTATATTAGGTAAAGGGGAAGGGAATTCAAGTATTCTAAGATCTTTGTATTGGTTGGGCAATAAGAGTACAGATATTAACTAATTTAAACTTTTATAGGTTAAGTATGCAAGTTGAAATGCCTAGGGTAACCATTAAAACAGAAAGAGAGTGTGTAACTTCTAAATTAGTGGCTATGGTGTGGGGGTGAGTATAGAATAATTAAAAACTCTCAGTTAATCAAAAAGAACAACAGTATAAGTACCCAAAACGACACCATTTCTCTTTAGTTTTGATAAATACCAAAGACATGACAATACAGCAGTACAACCATAGCCACATCTGCGTGAACTGTCCTCTAAGCCAGAGACCTCTGGCTTAAGCTGTACAATCAGATTCTCTCAAAGAAACTTGAAAACATGAACAGAGATTATATGCAAATAGGGTTAAAGCTCACGACAGCAGCAGTCCAGAAAAATAGCCATGAGCTCAGGCCCTTGGGATCCCTGGAGGAATCCTGCCTTCCTGCCCCCTCTCCTTCCCAAGATCTAGCTGTTCAGATCTTCCTTTGAGTCTGTGAGCTCCACCATGTTCTGCCAAGGTATTCTATCATCAGTCTATTTTCCCAATATTCTTTGGTTTTTTTCTTGGTTAATTATCCTTAGTTTGGTTCAGACAAAAGAAACTTAATGACAAGTACCATTGTGGCTCACATGAGAAATATCTCATACCAGGTCTTTCGCTTACCAAAAAAAGAAAAAAAGAAAGAAAGAAAGAAATATTTGGCATGAATGATGAGGTTGTCTTCTCAGTGACAGTTTAACCTGAGATGTAACTGGATTTTTGACCTTATATCCAATATGGCAGATAAGAATCTCATGATGTAATTTAGATGGAGTGAGCTTTTCACTGAGGGCCTTGCCTTTTTTTTTTTTTTTATTGCGACACCGGGAATTGAACTCATGACCTTGAGCTTGCCAGGCAGGCGCTTAGGCCACTAAGCTCAATCCCTAACCCTTTTCTTTTTGAGACAGGGTCTCACTGTGCCGTTCAGGCTGGCCTTGAGCTCACTTTGTAGGCCAGGCAGGTCTTGAACTCGCAACAATCCTCCTGTCTCAGCTTCCCGAGTGCTGGGATTACAAGCGTGAGCCTCCACACCCGGCTAGGGCCTTGTCTCTTATTGAGGCCTTTATCATCTCTTATTGACACCCACATTGAGGCCCTACTCACTACTTTGTCAGACCATCCACAACACATCCAATCCCATAATACACTGGTGAGAAGACTTTTACTGAAGATTTTATGGAGTCTTGAAAGAGGGGTCTCATCCCACATATATGAAACTTAGTCTCCTATCCTATGAGTCATCTTTTCTCATCAAAGACCTCACTACTACTAGTTGCCTCTTTCCATTCTTTTCTCCCACCTAATTTTAAAAGTTCTTAAGAAATTCAATTTGTGTATTCCATCAGTGACTGCTTAGCTGAGCAACATGTCCGTTGGGATTGAAGGTCTTGGTTCCTTTTACCACCCTTCTGATATGTACTTTCTTAATAAACTATGAGTCTCTCAAGGATAGAAACTGCAAGCACCTTTAACAGGGCCAAGTAGGATAGGCTATCAATAGTCACTGAATTAATTTTATAAATCTTTGTACACTTCACAGAGCCAAAATACACACTTGAACAATGTCTTTGAATAGATGACTGCATCACCACCACTTGGGAGCATGAAAGGTTAAGTGTGCAACATCAAACAAATGTACAGTACTCAAAGTCAGAGGCTATAAAATAAAAGGCACACTCTCAGAACAGAGCCTTAACTTGCCTTATTCATTGTTAAACTGTGATGCCTTAGGGCCCCATGCTAAGGGTGTGGGCCAGATAGAAGACAGTTCAGAATACAGAAGTAAAGTCCAAATTTGAAATTCAACAGTAGTGGCTAAAGCATGGGCAGAACTCAATTTCTTCAGCTATATTATTATGACTTACATGTTCCCCCAAAGTCTCATGCATTCATAGGTGAGGCTTTTGGGAGCTGACTGGATCACAGGTGTGTGACACTGGATCAGTCCACTGATGGGTGTATAGCTGGTGTGGTGAGAGGTGAAGCCTGGCAGGAGGAGCTGGGCCACTGTAGGCGTGGCCTGGAACAGTAGACCCCTCTCTTCCCTTCACCTTGCTCTTCTTGTCTGCTATGCTGTGAGCTATTTTCCTCTGCCAGGCTGCCCTGCCTTGGAACCAGTGGACTATGGTCTGAAACCTCTACAATATGTGAGCCAAAATAAACCTCTCCTTTAATTTGTGGGTGTCAGGTATTTTGTCCCAGAAATGAGACATATGTATATGCAACTAAGGCATATATCTCTTGAAAATATCATTATTACCATAAAAGCAAAATCTGGACTGTGTCAATGTAAAGCCAAAATATCTGATATAAGTGGGTTTTCCAGGTAAAATATAGGACACATGGTTAAATTTGAGTTTCAGATAAACCATAATTTAAAATTTAATTAAAATTTTATTTTTTCAGTGTAAATATTATTAATCAGGTTCTCCAGAGAAATGAAAAATCTGTATGTATGTATGTATCTAATGACCAGTCCCTAACAATCAGAATGATCAGTCTTTTATTTTCTATCTATCTTAATAGTCATCTGTCTATCTACCTATCTTAACGGTCATGTATGTATGTATGTATGCATCTATCTATCTAATCTATCTGTCTGAGACTGTGACAGTCTCACATGTATGGAGGCTGAGAAGTCCCAATACCTGTAGCCCAAAGGCCTGAGGACAAGGAGAGCTGACGGTGAAATTCCACTGGGAGTCCAAAAGCAGATCAGTGTCCCAGCCAAAGACTGCCACTCAGAGAGAGGAGGGCAAATTCCCTCCTGCTCAACCTTTTGTCCTATTCAGGCCTTCAGTGGGCTCACTAAGGCCCAGGGACACTTGGGAAGGCAATCTGATTTATTCAGTCTACCAACTCAAATGTCATTCTCATCCAGAAACCCCCTTCCATACACACACCAAGAATGATATTTAATCAAATATCTGGGCACTTCTTGGCCTGTCAAGTTGACACATACAATTAATCATTACAAGTACGTCCCAAATATTGCAGAGGACATAGTTATATTTTAAAAAGAACAGTATTGTTTCTATCAATTAAAATGTAACTGGGCATGTTTCAATGTTTTTATTTGAAAATCTGGAAGACTCAAATATTGGGGGGAAAATTTATTCTTTTACCTAGTTGGCCTGGGTGTCATTCAGGTAAATTAATCTCCTTTTCATATAGATGTTGGCTATTGTGTAAGGCATTGTAAGCCCATTTTATCCTATTCTTACATTTCTTCCCTTATTGCTTATAAATGCTCAGTGTAAACAGAAGATTTTTCTTACTACATTTCCACCCAAAGACTTGATGAAAAGAGGTTCTGAGTAATTCAGTTACTCACTTTCAGTGTAAGTAGCATTGATAAAAATGGTAAAAACGTATACTGTGGACAGTGAAGAGCTCAAAGTGTATAAAAGCTCAAAATGACAAAACTAACTCATCCTACATACATTTTCCAATCAGAGTCACACAGCCCTGGCCACAAAGAACCATGCCAGAAAAGCCAACCTTAAGGAACATGCTCACAAATTTTTATAATAAATAATTATAAAAATTATTTATTATAGGCAAAATATGTGGCTAAAAAATTCGAATAAAAGAAACAGAGTTTCACATATAACAAACCAAATCTACAAATGCTGTGATTCATGTTATAGACATTGTCAGAATCAGAAGACAAGAAATCAATAAAAATATAGAGGATTTTGTACAAAAACAAAAAGCTGTAATTGGAAAAATGATATTGGACTTGATGCCATTTTTTGTAGCAAAAAACCCATTGTCACCTTTTTTAATACAGGGAAATTTGGTCAACACATTCAAGGTGAGATCTGTCCATATTAGAGAAGAATTTGATTATTAAGAAAGACAGCTGGCTGGGCATGGTGATGCATGACTATAATCCCAGCACTTGGAAGCCTGAGGCAGGAGGATCTCTGAGAGTTCAAGGTCATCCTGGGCTACAAAGTGAGTTCAAGGCTGGCCTGAGCTGCATAGTGAAACCCTGTCTCAGAGAGGAAAAAAAAAAAAACAAGAAAAAAGGAAAGAGATAGAGCTAGTTATATTTCAGTGGTAGTCTTTCTGCTGAGCATGTACAAAAACTGGACTCCACCACCAGACCACCAGAGAGAGGTCAGTTTTATTACCTTCAAAGTCTAGTCTAGTAAAAATGAATGCAAAAGAGTAAGACAAAAAGCCTCTCCTGCCCAGCAGTGAATGACCTCTTATATAGTTTGGTTGTTGAATGTCCCCCAAAGATCCAGTTGCCTCAGTTAGTGGACTCACAGGAGAAGGAAGAAAGTGCTAGGTGTAGGTTACCCACAACAGAGGCCTCATGAGATTTATGAAGGAAACACTGGAAGTAATGAGACAGGAATGCTGGAGAGGGATCTCATGAGAATGATGGAGATAGCAAATGGCCGAGCGCAGAGGACTGAATGGCTCACGTGAAGCAAGTCTCTACACTGGATATCTTAGTCTATTTTCTTTTGCTGTAAAAGAATACCTGAGACTGGGTCACAGTTCTGGAGCCTGTGAAGTCAAACAGCATGGCACTGGCATCTTGGCTCTTGGTGAGGGTCTTGTGCTGCTTCAACTCATGGCATTAAGGGTGAAGAGCAAGGAGCTGGGAAAGCAAGACACGAGGGGTAGTCTCACTGTCTAACAGCCTAGTCTCATGGGAACGTACTCAGGAGAAAGACATTACTCTCTCAGAATGACTCAATCATGTCTGTAAAACTCCACCTCTCAGCACTGACATAATAGCCATCAAATTTCAACATGTGCTTCAAAGGGGATAAGCCATATTCAAG